>BMAO01039473.1:0-156746 GCA_019973975.1 Trichonephila clavata
CACGCCACCACGAAAACCCGAGCGTAATGTTAATCCTATGGAGTTTCTTATAATTCAATTTACGTCTAAGTATTGCTTTTAACTGTATAAAACAAAATGCATCCTAAAGATAAAAAAAAATTTAATGTTACTCTTGATTTCGATTTTTAAAAAAAAATTTCTAAATATTTTTAAATATTTATTAAAAGCTTGAAAATTTACATTTAGTGCGTTGAAACGATCATAAAAATATTTTCAATTATCGGATAAAAAAAGTAAAAAAGCGGAAATCCTTTATTTTTTATGCTTTTTCAAACGCATATACTTTAAAAATTTTAAACTAATTTATTTGCGAGTAATTAAATAAGTCAGCATTGCATATTTGGAATGAGGGGAAAGTAAACTTGTAACTCCGCCTTCTTGCGGAAGGATACATGAAATTTCCCCTGCGTTCCCTTGGTGAAAGGTGATAATTTATGACTCTTCGGTGGATTGTGTAACAGAGATGTCCCCCCCCCCAAATGGGTCTTGTTTTCTAAGAATCTATAGGCATTCAAGATACTGTTTACAATTACATCATTAGGAAAGTTTGAGTCTGTGCTTGAAAATAACTACAAATACGTTTTGTACAAAAAGCTATCCTCTGTTTTTTATCCCACCTTTCTTAAAGTTATTTATATTTTCTAAATAAGTTATATTTTATTAATTATTAAAATGAACAATTTATATTTATTAAATGCATTTGAATCGTCAGGTTAAAGTGAATCAGTTTTCGCATTCTTTTCTTACATATCTCCAAAATCGAAATTCATATGTTTTTTTCCAAGTTTAAGTTATTTGAATATCAGCTGTTTTAAAACTTATTTTTTCCACAGTTTATTTCAGTTATTAAATAAAATGGATCATCGTCGCAGCTTCCAAAAAAAAAAATATATTTCTTTCGGCTAAACGAAAAAAGAATATACGACAGAATTTCAGGAATTGGAAAGAAAAGTGTGTATTTCTTTTTTCTAAATTCTTGTTCCGCTGTTCATTTCAAATATTGTGAAAGTTTCCACATACTAAATGGATTTATTGATCATCGCATTTTAAATAAGATTCAAATATTCCGAAGATGAAATACCATTGATCTATATGACGTTGATTTAAAATAAATCAGAAAGTTTTCCAGAATTTTAAGAATATTTTTAGTAACATTAATAGTTTCTTCTTAAAACATATAAATTTCAATTAATTTATTTACTATTGCTACTGATGTTTTTATTCCATTTTTATTTCCTTCACTGAAAATTCAACTTAGAAATAACATTGCAGAAATTTTTTTTTTAAATTTCTGTCTGGAAAGCAGTATCTACATTTTGCATTTTCATTTATACATGTGTTTTATATATTATTCAAGATAACTCATCAATGCTTTTTTTTTCAAAATGAATTCTAAGTTAATGCGCTATGAAGAATGCACCCCTGCAAGTACAAATACAGGCAAATAGTTCCACAATTTTAAAGTTCAAGCCCAGCACCACTTAAGACCCACCGTGTAGGGGCGCGATGCACGTTAAATCTGTCGAGAGCTCAAACCTCCTTCCTTTAGTGTGGTAGTTAGGAGATGAGGTGCTATCTCAGGTGTCATCCTCGTCACTTGACCATGGTTCAAAATTACGAGGTCCGTTACCAAAAGCTCTCGTGTAGCTGAACAGTGTGGCGTTTATATTCACTCACTCACTCCACAAATTTGAATGTTTGACATCTGAGGAATTACAGAGATTTTCCCCAAAAATCCCGGAAAATTCTGATTGGAATAGGGTTGCACGAAAACACTTTCTAGTTCTAGAGGTTCCACGCAAGGCCGGATCTACGTATGGGCTAAATGGGTTGCAGCCCAGGGCCCCGGGTTCTAGGAGTCTCCCGTTTCTCGTTGAAGATAACAAACAGAAAAAGTGCTTACAATAAAAATAGTAATACAATAAAAAGCCAGTAAAAAATACACACAAATCAAAAATAAAATACCCGAAATACCATATCAAATTTATTTTCGAGAGCAAGAGCAATTTACTTTTGTTCTTCCACCCTACCATCGAATACGCGGAAATTAATAATTATTAATTTCGAAAATCGTCTATATATTTTTTGTAAATACCTTATTAAAAACAAATTTTAAAAAAATATAGTAAGTATGGTGGGGATTTTCTTTTAGAAACTAAACCATAATTAGATGTAAAATGTTTAAACCTCAAGGAAATTTCTTGTTTTTCTGATGACCAGAAACAGCCTGTGAGGTCTAGAAACAATGGTTTCTTCTAATTGCTGGTGGCCAAGGTAATGGACTCATGGCAGGCATGTCATGAATTCGAAACTAGTGCCGCTGAAGACCCTCCGTGTAGGGGTACGATGCATGTTAAATCGGTCGAGAGCTCAAACGTTCTCCCGTATGTGTGGTGTGATAGTTAGGAGAAGGGTGCCAGCTCAGGTGTCGTCCTCGTCACTTGACCATGGTTCAAAATTACGAGGTCCATCGCCAAAATCTCTCGTGTAGCTGAACAGTGCGACGTTAATATTCACTCACTATTCATCTAATTGCTGAGAAATTAATTTGCCTCAGCAAGAACCAATATTTACATAGATTTAACTGGATAAAACCACTGTAGAAATTTTAGAAAGATTTAATTCAGTTAACAAAAAAAAATTAGATTCTTTGGGTTTGGACATCTGTGAAGGGAATATAATAATTATTTCATTAAAAACGTTTATAAGCAATATACGACATGTGAATTAGATCAAAAACTAAAGGAGTATGAAGACGCAGCCATAAAAAAATAAGTCCTAGTGTAGAAACAGAATATAGCGATGCGAACTAGAGACAGGTTATTTCAAAATTTGCAGATAAATTCACAGAAAAAGCTATGAATGGGACAGAAAAATTTGAAAGAGACACGCTTATTGTAGTGTTAGATAAGCTATCCTTGATTTAAATAGAAGTCAAGTATGTGCAGAATACAGTAAGAAATTTAAATTTTTGATGGAGTTGCAAGATCAAAGTAAGGAGAACGTCGAGCTGGAGAGTTGTAAGTGCTATTACTGATTACTATTCAAATGATGTAGACCAACATTTATTAAATGAAGGTGTTCAAATTAAAAACTTATCGAAAATTGAACTAGAGTCCTATACTTGTAGTGATATATTCAATTTCATTTTTGAAAATAAACTAGTTCAGGTTTTTCCAAATTTATGTACCATTTTAAAGATTTCCTTACGCTCCGTATTACTAGCTGTGAAACGGAGCGTGCGTACTCTGAAACGCCCTACATAGAAAACAAATATAGGACAACAATGCCAAATACTAGACTTAATTATTAATCACTTCTTTCTATTAATATTGATCTCACCAAAGACTTAAAATGTGATGAACAAATAAAAGAATATTCAACATAAAAGTGTAGAAAAATTTATTATTAATATTATTTTTTTTTTTTTTTGTAAATTATGTTTTGTTTATAACATATTTAAATTGTTTGGAGAAAAAACTTTAAGTTCCGTATAATTTAAATTTTTCCGCACAATAATTTTTTTAGGAAAAAGACAAAATTTTTATATAATTTAGGGGGCCCCCAGATATCGTTAGCCCAGGGCCCCCAAAGATCACGGTCCGGCCCTGGTTCTACGAAAACACTTTCTAGTTCTAGGGGTTCCACAAAAACACTTTCAAGTTCAAAGGGTTCCTTGAGTTGAAAAACTTTGAAGACCACTGCTCTAGAGCCATACATGTTATTTGCGACAGACTTCGTAATTCTAAGCCAAGGGTGGCCAACCCACGGCCTTGAATAATTTTGCGGCCCTCGAGATTCATTACAAAATATGATTATTTTGTACAATATTTTTGTTTTTAATGTAGTGTTTTGTAACAAATATACTTCATAACTGTTTCTATTTTATTACCTTTCTTTTGTTTTAATACATTCTTAGAAGTGTGCGGTATTGCACATCAGCATCACACTCGATTCCTGTAACTCCATCGCGCTGCCTATTGCTAGAATTAGACATATTTGATCCTTGCATTATTATTATAAATTATCTATGTTTGTATAGATGAAAAATAATGAAATCAATAATAATTCATTCCGTTTTAAATTTTCATTCCAATAAATGTTTGTGATAGATCTAAATATAATATAAAAATATATAATTTTTGTTTGCAACCCGCAGGATTATAATGTTTTCCCGAAGTGGCCTGCAAGGTCATTTGAGTTGGCCATCCCTGTTCTAAGCCAAGATCGGATAGCGAGAATGACACTTGAGTTTACAGTTTCTTTGTATTCTTCATGGCCTTTTTTGAACTTGGGAATCTCGCGTCTTTAGTCATTATGGTATATAATCCTCCACGGTTTTAAATGCTGATTTAAATTCTTTATATTGTTTTTTTATAAAATATATTGCTGGTTTCTGTTTGTGATATTAAAAATATAACATTAGTGTGATAAATAAGAAAAATATTTAGTATGATTGGTGAAAAAAGTTAATTGAAATTAAAATCTGGAATACAATAGCTTTAAAACGATTTTTTGCTTTGCCGAGACGGATAAACCAGAGCAGAATGTATGCGAGATTTTCGACAAAATAAACGTGAGGGAAAAAAATGAAAACTGAAGGAGTACAGCCGAAAAGAATTGTACAAAATTAAACTCAACGCAGCAGGGATTTTTTTTTTTTTTTTTTGCAACGAAACAAACGGCCGAACCAATTACTGCTTTACCAAATCTGTTTGTCAGTCGGGTAACTTTACGATTGTCCGCTAATAGCTTTTTTGAATGATGAGCTCAAGCTCGAAATGAACACAAACCGAAATATATCGACAACTAACAGTGGTACTGTTATTGACGTTGTTTTTCAAAGGTTATTAAATACTTTGAAATCTCAAGTATATGTGTCATATTTTAGTCATCATAAGTCTATTGTGTGTGTGCCTTCCCCAAATTGAACAAGAATATTTATTTTTGATAAAAAAAATTACATGACTCTTTGTGTTAATTAAATAAAATTTTCATTAAAGATAAAATTATTCGATAGAAAATTATTTCCAATCATACCCGATTAATTTTTTTCAGGATTTATGTTACAATTGCGTATTTACCAGGATAACATGTCAGATGTTACACATCATATGCGACTACTCGTTCCTTTTTTTTTTTTGTAACTGAATTTATATTAGAAATTCCAACACTAAAACTATTCTTCCAAAAAATTGTGTGGGTCCCAAAATCAATACTCAATATACTTTATCAGTGGCGTAGCTAGGTATCCAAAGGTCTTGGTGCAACAAAAAAAAAGAGAGAGAATATTGGTGGAGTTTTATTAATTAAAAATATATTAGTATTTTATATATATATATACAAAGCTGATTCACATCAGCCCTGTGTCAAGCTCTGCAGAACATAGGAAAGCAAAGCTACAAACTACTTACATGTATGCATATGAGTTTCCTTGTGAATTTAGTAATTACCCAGGTTCGATTTGACATGTGATAGACAGGAAATGATAAAAAGAATATGCACAAACAAGAAAATATAATACAAAATTATTGTAATTATTTAAAATAAAACGCAGGAAAAAACAGAGGATGGGGGGGGGGGTCAAAATTACATCAGTCTGTTGCAGATACCAGATTGCGAAACATTGAAACAGGAAAATAGCTTATTATGAATCATATTGTTATTAAAAATAAAAGGACCAAGAAGAAATAGCTTCCTGTGTAGTTTTTTTAGATGTATGGTAAGATATTTGATGGAACTTGATGTTTATTTTCAAATAAAGATTAGAAAAATGAAAAATAATATAAACTTTTTAATAAGTAAAATTCACAACACTATGCAAACAAAGGAAAGAATTTAGGGGAATTCCTTACAAGGTTAGAAATTACTTTCAACGGAGTTGCCATGATTACAGCTATGTAACACAATCTTTTATATTTATACCTCAATTATGGGAGAAATTATCCCAAGCTCGACTTGCTTGGTGGTCATGGCGTGAGGGTCCCCTGAGCTCAAGGGCCCCTGTGCACGGCACCACCTAGCCCATTGGTTGTTACGCCACTGTACTTTATTAAATTTATATAAGATTTTTTTGTTACATGTCTTAAAACGTTTTTAAATAAAATTATTGAAATGAATCGGAAATAAAGAACTGACCTGAAATATTTCAGGAAAGAGAATAATTTAAATCACATTACACTATTCATTCCATTAATTTTATAAATTTCTCTTGTCATTAAACTGTTTAAAAAAGGATTTTGATGCAATTTAGTGTTGAAGAATATCACAGAAAATAGTTTTGAATGTACAGAAATATATATATATATAAAGGTTTCTGCCTTAACTAAAACTTATATTTTTATAAAATTCAAATGAAAAACTGATGTTCCTCAAAACAGAAACGAAACAGCGTAAAAAAGCAGTTTCTTTGTACAACCTAGAATGTCGGGCACAGTTTTCATGTAATTGAAAACTGCCATGGGGTGGGCAGTAAAAGAGGGGTCAGTTGTCATATAAATAGTCTTCAGTTGGTTGTAAACTGGACCCTCCAAGAACAAAAATAGAAGGTGAAAGAGAGGGGGGGGGTTCCTGTCTCGAGCTCCCTTTGCACTTAGAATCCCTCTCTCAACTGTTGTAGAAGAGGCTTGTATGATTCTGTGACGTCATTTTCTTTCATCATGAAAGCTGTCAGAACATAATCATCAGAAAATGGGATCAAGTAAATGCAAATTTGGAAAAATAATAGCTTGAAAAAAATGTTTATTTCAAAGTCAAGAAAATATTGAAAATTAAGAAAAAAAGGCATATAATTTATCTTTTATGAAGGAACTATTTACCTCCGATCATTAAGACCAGTACTCATGAATACTCGGCCTTTCCTTTAGAAACGCCCATTCCCCCCTCCCAGAAGAGGGCGCTTTCATTGCTTTAGAGTTTGAATTTCTGTCTATGGGGACCCTTAAATGTGCAGATGAGTCATAAGCAGTGGCGAACACAAAGAGGAGGGAAAATTTAAGCACCGAAACATTTCTTTTATCCTTTAAAAAATATTCACATATCGCAGAGGACTTTGTAAAACGATCTATAGTGATAATGCTAAATCGTTTATCAAAGCTAATAAAATTTTAAATGAGGTGTGGAGTCGAATCTCTAAATCTAAAGTGCAGCAATACTTTACTGAAAATAAAATTATTTAGAAATTTATTATTCCCAGAGCCAGTTGGTGGGGAGGCTTTTGGGAACGAATGGTGCGTTCTGTTAAAACACCATTGAAAAAAATCTTAGGAAGATCTTGCCTTAATTACGAGGAGATTCAAACTACATTAATGGAAATTGAAGCAGTAATTAATAGTCGTCCTTTAACTTTCCTTTACGAAGAAAATGAAGAACCACTTCCACTGACTCCCTCACATTTCTTGATTGGCAAACGTTTGAATTCCTTTCCGGACATCCAATCAACCAAAGATCCCGAGTCAAATAAGAAAATTTTGACAAAAATGTTAAAATACAAAGAACAAGTTATAAACCCTTTCTGGAGACGTTGGCGGAAAGAATATCTGCTGGAGCTTCGATCCGCTAATTTTACTAATACAATTGCTACACCTTCCAAATTTAAAATCGGAGATGTCGTCCTACTTCATGAAGACAAAATGCCAAAACATTTGTGGAAATGCGGAGTAATAAGAGAACTCTTTTACGGCAGAGATAGTAAAGTGCGTTCGTGTGCTGTGCAGACTTCGTCTGGTGTTATTAAGCGACCTATTCAGTTACTCTACAAACTTGAACTGGATTTGAATGACTGAAATCTATATATAATTCATTCACCTGAACTATAGGAACATTCTTGTTTTTTTATATTTTTTGTAATTGTATTTTGTTCGTCTAATCCAGTATTATTGTATATTTCTAGATTTGTATATGCAGTAAAAAATTAAATCATTATATAGTATTTATTGTAAGTATGTTTAATTCTTTATATTTGTTTTTAGAAGAAATTTTATTTTTAATTTGATTGATGAACAGTAGTTCATCCGGAGGCAGAGTGTTAAAACCCCAGTTCATCGACCCTTTGGCGATGATTCTTTACACCAGAAAATTGTTGTAACCCCCCCCCCCTTGTTTTTGTAAAAAAGTGTTTTGCTTATTAGATGTATGAAACCCTTTGAAGCGAGTGGCTGGCGCTATAACCAGTTTAACAATTGGTAATTAATGGATCATTAAAGTTATTTTGTTTTTAACTTTGAGTTATTATTGAATAAGAATTTATTGACTATTGACTAATTAAAACGAACCTGCAAAAAACCGAAGAAATCCTGATTTTATAGCCTTAAACAGCGCTTTGACGTGGCAACACAGGCGTGCGTGATGTGTGTCTGCGCTGAAATTCTAATCATTTGCATATCTCACCTCCGCTAATGCATGTTGTAAACTTCATGTTATTTACGTGCTTCCTTCAGGGTGTTGCATTTACGGTGGCCAGCAGTGTAGAATTTTATATGCGTTTTAATTTTTATGCTAACCAAAAAAATCAAACTCTTCGTTTCTTTTAATTTGTCATATATAATTTAAATAAATGTCATTGATTTTCTCCATTAATGATTGATTTGTATACATCTTAATTTGTAACTTTCTCGTATAGTTTATTTCTCTATGAAATAGTTTTAAATGGTAATAATAAAAGTGGTAAAAAATATGATTAAAATTTTCTAATAATGTGTTACGAGAGAGAGAGAGAAACTTCGCCTATTATTAGAAATGTTTTGTTTCAATAAATGAATCAAGAAATTGTGGTATATTTTTATTCATTACTTAATAGTACAGATTTAGAATTTTGCTTCAATTTTCAATGTCAAAAAATATTTTTTTTTACAGAAATGAAGTTAAAAAACTTAAAAGACGATAGTATTTTGATACATTATGAGGGAGGAAAATAAAAAAATGTTCAATTTCCAGAAATGTATTACTTGCTTGCATGTGAACACACAACTATGAGTTTTATTTAACAAATATTCCCGTTTAGAACAAGAAAAGAAACTTGCTTTGATGAAAGGTTTTACAGATTTCTCTAACATAGTGTCAATAAGGTTTTGAAATAGTTCTATGAGCATTTTAAAACCCCACCATAATTTATATTTCCTCCTTGAGTTGTATAGTGAAAATAAGGAATTGGAAAGATATACCACACAGAAAAATGATAAACATTTTTAAAAAAAAAAAACCCAACCAAGTTAGTGGGCAGTTATATAATGAAAATTTCATAATATCTGGGTCTCAGAAATCAAGGACATCATCCCCACTTTTCACTTTTTGTACAAGAAAACTGAAGGTAAATGCTTTTTCTTCTATTATTTTTAATATTGTGTTTGAGTACTATTAAAAATTTAATTACTGTGATGTGAATTCAACTATCCTGTTTTAATAAGACTTTTTTAACTGTTGATTTAGATTAATATAATTACATAAATTAACATAGGCATCCTTTTTGTAACCTCTAAATGAAGATATTATTTATATTTTAACTGTTTATTGTGTTAAAATTTTTTTTAAAAAATTAATAAAAAATTCTTAATACTATGTAAGCAAATTTGATGTGGTTGATGAATACAACTTTGTAAAAATTGTTTTCGAAAGTATTCCAAAAGATGCGATACTATTACCTTAAAAATAGTTCATATAGTCATTTTCTTTAAAAATTTGCTTTTACTTTAATGAGAATTGTTTTAAAGTTCTTGATCTAATATTTGATCTGTGCTATAAAATGTATTGAAAAAAAAATTCAGCCTCAAAGATTGTTTATAAATGCATGAATGCTTATCCAATAATGCTGCTTTTCATTGTTGAAACAATTTTTTTTTTTTTGAGGAAAAATACTTGTTCAATTCTGAGTGTAGTTATAGATTCGTATTTGATTGTATATATCTGTATAGTAGAACAATTTTTACTTAAGTCAAATATTGAATTTCAGTACCGTAAATGTTTTGAATTATCTTAATTTCATGATATACGACAATGTTTATATCTTCAAAGCTTACTATCAAGACAATTATTATTTTTTAGGTATTGCAAATTTTTAAATTTATTTTTTATAGTTCTCCATGCTTCCAATAAGAAATGTCAATCCATAATTGCTGATTTCTACCTTTCCAAACACACTAAACTTGCTTCAATTTAAGTATAGGCTTACTGAAGTTCGCCTGTACATAACATTTTGAAATAACATATCTGTTTTTAAAAAATATATTATTGATAATTTATTATTCCCTTAAGAAGCCAGCCAACGAAACAAACACAGCTTTAGCGTTGCTTAGTAAAATACATCAAATATTCT
Organism: Trichonephila clavata; assembly: GCA_019973975.1. Lineage (NCBI taxonomy): Eukaryota > Metazoa > Arthropoda > Arachnida > Araneae > Nephilidae > Trichonephila > Trichonephila clavata. The sequence goes on from BMAO01039473.1 coordinate 10,331, forward strand.
TAGTTGGATCTTTATAAGAGTTATACAAATATCTTATATTTCTAAAATCTTATTTTAAAGAAGCTTCAAGGAAACATACTGGCATCTCAACCTAAAAGTGGCATAGCAATAAGGCAGGGAATATGGTGGTCGTACCCCCATATAGATTGCTGTAAATAGAAGTTTTAAATAGATCCCTTCTGATAAAATAAAATTTTTATGCCTCTTTTTCAGAAAAAAAATTAATTAATATTTGAGAAATCCTGTACTCCACATAAAGATCTTTTTAACTTGAAAATATACAGTAGAAATAGAAATTAATTTTGAGATAAAAGTGTTGAAGTGGGAGAAACCCCTCCCTCTATGAAAAATTTCTCGTTATGATTCTGTAACATACTATACATGAAATCTGCAATACAAGTTTTTTGAAAAACTTAATTTTTCCATTAAAAACTAAATTTAAATATTTTAGGATGTGGATGTTGCTCTTAGTAATCTTGAACATATGCAAAATTGATCTAACTGATAATAGAAATGAAATACATATAATATATGTATCCCTCCTGTATCATATATACCCCCCATATAACAAATACTCCTATGGTAGAATAATATAATTTAATCCACAGGTTCCAACGTTTTTTGAACTGGTGCCCCTTTTTCTAGTGAAATTTTCAATACGCCCCCCCCCCACCCACTAAAGAGAAATAAAAACGTACATAATTCATGGTGAAAACACGAATTAATTTTTTTAAAAAATACTCTATTACTAATGGAATATATTTTTTTGTAATTTACTTGTTTTTTTTTTGAAACGATCAATTTTTTTTACTTGCAAATATTGCTACGAATATGCAATTTTAAATACATGCAATCAACATAAGAGATATAACCAGAATTAAAGTTTACTTAGCACATAATCAGTGTATTTTTTTAGTGTTTTTTAGACTACATTTGGTTAATCTGTCCTCCATACCATCTCAAAACCCGCTAACTTATTCTGGGTCTTTTACTGCCCCCCTGAAAGCCTCAAATGCCCACAAAGGGGGCGTTATCATCTACGTTGAGAACCTATGATTTAATCCAAGAAAGTCAATTGGTAAGATCCGGTGGATACCGCATCAGCTTACTACAAAATTTGAACTAAAAAAAACCTTTGCCATAAAAGGTTGTAATTAATTTAACTTCTTCTATCACAAGCAGGTAACTAAAATAATTTAAAAAATTGCATTATACCTCAAAAGAGGTCTAGGATCAAAATGAATTTTAAAATAATTTTCAAAATTGAAATAGAAAAATTTTAATTACATATAGATTTATATTTCATCCCATTGTAACAGTGATAGTGAAAATGGAACTCAGGGTTTTTTTTTGCTTGATTAAAAACAACATCCTTCATCTTAGATTTTATATATATAGAGAGCGATTGTTTCAATTTCTATATATATATATTTCTTTGTTTCAACAAATGTAAACGGATTAAAGTAATCAATGTATTAATTCAAATGAGTACATCAATCGAGAAGGAAAATGTATTTAAAACATGAAATACAATGCCTGCATAAACAACTTAGAATCATACAAAAGTTAAACGTTTTATAAATAACAATACATCAACATTACAAGAGCACAAATAAGACTGCATTTCTTCTTTTCTTCATATAAATGATTCCATATATCATTCAGTCTGAAATATTTAAAATGATAAAATATTTATGAATAACTTGCAACACTAACATTGTGTTTTTAACACCCTTTTATAAGCTTCACTTGTATGTAACGGAATCTTTCAACTCAATTTTTACCAACTTTAAAAGGTCAGATTAATTCAAAATTTTATTCACTTGTCCAGGACCGATGACAATACAATTTAATACACTCATGTCCATAAATTAAGGATAATGAAGTTCAGGCAAAGAAAGAGACAGAAGCAAAACAAATTTGACTTATTTGTAAAGTCTATTTATTAAACAAAAGGTAAAGAGCAAAAAAGATGCTATATGTTTGACATAATTAATAAAAATTGCGATTTTTATTCCCTGGAGCAAATTTCAAAAAAGAACCTATTTACAAAAAACAGTATAACATGGTTAGTATGATGGTTAATACGGAGTATGTCTCCCGGACGATACAATACAGGCCTTACAACGCCTACGCATGCTGAGTATCAAATTATCAATCTGATCTTGGGGAATATTACACCACTCATCAAGCAATGCTCTCCGAAGTTCCGGTAGACAGGTGGGAAGGGGTTGACGGGCTGCAATTCGTCGGCCAAGCATATCCCACACATGCTCTATTGGATTCAAGTCCGGTGAGTATGCTGGCCAATCCATACGGGTGATATCCTCCGATTGAAGGCATTCGTCTGTAATGTTTGCACGGTGAGGACGGACGTTGTCATCCATAAACAGAAATTCAGCACCCATGGCGCCTCGAAATAAACGTACATGTTGTTCCAGAATGACATCCCGATAGATGTGGCCTGTCATCGTTACACTCTGAACATACAGGTCAGTTCTGGAACCAAGAATAATTCCTCCCCAAACGAGTCATCCTGCACCACCGTAACGGTGTCGTTCAATGGTGTTCTCTTGGTGGTAACGGGTGCCTGGCGCTCCCCATATGAAAGTCCGGCGAGAATCAGACTGCAAACTAAACCTGGACTCGTCGGAAAACATCACACAAGACCACTGTTGCGGTGTCCACAATGCATGCTCTCTACTCCAGGTTAATCGCAGGCGACGGTGAGTTGCGGTAAGGGGAACACATCTGACAGGCCAACGAGCATATAGACCAATGTGCCCTAAGCGTCTGTACACGTCTGCCTTGAAACTGTCGTACCGGTAGCTGAGGAGAGCTGACGAGATAGGTCTGATGCTGTGCTCCGTCTGTTTCTTTTGGCAGTAACTGCCAAATACCGGTCCTCATTCGGCGTTGTAACTCGGGGGCGACCTGTGCTGTAACATCTACTCACATTACCATTATCTTGGAATTGTTGCCAAAGCCTGGAAATGACACTCTGGCGATTCCAAGTTTTTCGGATACTTCCAGCTGGGTACGTCCACATTCCAGTCGTCCGATAATTCTACCACGTAAAAAATCATCCAAATGCTTCCTTTGTGCCATAACTATGCGGTTATTGCACTGAAAGGCTTTTAAAGCGCTTGTGAACAATTTTACTTCTTTGCCACCATTCCTTATATACCTCTCTTACACTCTCGTCATTGTGACGTACTATCCGCGCCATCTGGTGGTTTCCTGTAATTTGCATATTCTTCTTTAAATGTGTGTGATAATTCTACAGGTGAAATTTTTATTTTAGAGTTCAATTTCTGTGTGATTTTGAGTTATCCTTAATTTATGGACATGAGTGTAATTTTGTTCCATAGTCCTGACCAGGATCATCAGGATTAACGATTTCCCATTTTTAGATCCCATCCCGCATCTGGAGACTCATTTCAAATCCCATTACCAGAATTGGCAACTAAAAGATTAAGCTACAACTTAGTTCGATTAACTATAAAAGGGTGTTTTTTAGTTTTTTAAACTATACATTATTTATAACAAAAGATATTACAGTGTAAAATGCTACCTAGAAATATGCAATTTACTGTTCGGTTTTAAATGCGATGAAATAATAAGATAAAAAATATCAAAAAATAAAGTGCAAAAATTATGTTTAAACACACATACACAATAAATAAATGTACAAACAAATCATAGGTTGATATTATATAAGTATGCCTATGCATATTCTCACTGCAAATTGATGACCAACTTAAACTTTGTGTATTCAATATTTATCACATGAAACATATAATTTCTATATTAATTACAACTTTAAAAATTAACTTAAATTTTATTAACATCTACTCCTAAGTATCAAATAAAGCATCTATTAAGAAACTATAAGACCACATGAAAAAAATTAATTTCTTATTTATGTCACCGGCAAAGTATGAAATCCGGCATTATACAGAATGCATAGAATGGCTAAAACTAGCCAGCAATGTATGAAATGATTCATATTTCACACATTAGTTGCAGCGAAACCAGCAAATGAAATACATCTCCGATTCGTTTCGAATATTGTGTGGCAAGACACGAGACTTTTAACGTGTGTCTCAGGCTCAGAATTTGTCAGTTGCACTTTTTTCGAAAATGTCAAAATCCTCAATTTTACTTCAAAAAAATTGGTTTTTTCCTGTGCTGCATGAAAATCGAGGAGCAAGCTGTAGTGTTCGAAAAGGAATCATGGTCTATAGCAGGGTCGGCAACCTGCGGCACGTGGTACAATTCTCAGTGGCACTCTGCACTACTCAAAACATTTGTCAATTTTTGATTTGTTTCAAAAATGCCCCAATGTGTGGTATGCTGAATCATATTGGTTTGACACGCCACAGCTAAAAGGTTGCCGATCCCTGGTCTATAGACATGAAACAAATATTCGACGACGTGCTGCCCAAAATTCGAGTTAATGCAGCAAAAAAAAAATTCTTAACTGAAATTACTGGTATCTGCATAGCTATGATGTGATGTTTGTGGAAAATAAAAGTAAACTTATTAACCTGTTAAAGAAAGCCTTAGTACCATACAGCAGTGGTCTTCAACACCCGGTCCGTGGAGCAAATAGTATCGGGCCACTTAAGGAGCATTAAATTATCTCTATTTTATCTACTGGGGTATATTTCTCTCGTGTTAGTGCGACTTTCCATCGAAATAAATTTATATTCACTTTTTGGTGCAAATTAATTTTATTCTGAAGGCATGTTTAAAATATGCAATTAAGTTATTAAATAAAAATAATCAAAGTCCCACTCTCAGAAGCCGTGGTAAAATTATCAAACGTTGACCGCTCCGGAAGATAAAAAGGTTAGGAAGCACTGCTATACAGTATTATGTCACGGATTTTGAGGACGAGATAGAATTCTGAAAGAACTTTCAACCAAATACAAAAACATTATATGTTATGATATTGAACTGTACATCCACCTTTGTGAACCTTGCCTAAAAAAACAGAAAATTATTCTTTTAAAAAAGGTATGGTTGTGAAACCTGTGATTTTTTTTCCGAATGTCTATATATTGGCACTTGTAATGAATGCGAAATAGGGTGATTTCTATCGATTTGGAACTTCGGAAGAAAACAAGTATATACAAAATCACAATTCATACTTTGTGCCCCCTACGAACTTATTTAGAATTGAAGATATTCCTGACCATGAAATTCCTCTCCTGTCAGTTGCAATTGCTCAATCCAATGGAAGTGACCAAGGATTTGTCAAAAGTATGTGAAAACAAAATACCAACATAAGAATTGTCATTGCGTGAAAAATGTAATGGAATGTAATTCAAACCTACCATGTTGTAACAAGTAAGTTAATTTTAATTTGTTTTGTTTTTTTTATATATGAAAACCTTGTTTTCCTTAATAAGAAAGACAAATTTTGCTTGGTACAACTTTTATTTTCCCTTTACGTATTTTGAATATCTTTTTAATGACCCTCATTATTTTGTCAGAATAGCATTGGTATTTTTAGAAGAGTATGTGATTTATATAATAGCCTTATCATGACCTGTTATCATACTTTGCCTAAATAGCTTTGATTATTCTATAGCAGTGATGGCGAACCTATGACCCGTGGGTCAGACACTGACCCACACAAGCTTTTTAACTGACCCACGATTGCTAGGCAATAACTTATTTGTTTACTTGGATTTATTTAGATTTTCTAATCTGTGTGGGTTATTTATTTTCTATTTGTAATGTTTCAAGCAATGCATTGACAGAAAATCAATTTAAATGCTTTCTATAACCTTCACTTTGATCATTCCAGTTCCAAAGTTATGCAAATGACATCAAATATATATGAAAGTATTTAGTATTTGAAACAAAGCAAAATTGTTTACAAAATATCAAATAAAGTGTGCAATTTTACTCACATTTTATTTCTAGGGGGAAAAATCGACAAACCAAAGCAAATAACCACATTTAAAAGGGCATTTACTTGAATAAAATGCACTTTTGTAAGGTTATGTTCAGTTATGTTAGTAGAAAGAGACTTCCATAGCACTTGTATCGCCCCCTTTCTGTTTCACCTTATGAGGAGCCAATGGTTGTCATGCTCATGTCTGTTATTCTCGGTTCTAACAATTTTTGCCTGGCAATTAAGGTGCTTGCACCAATCGGTACCAGGTTGAACTTTCATTTCGAACGCATTTAAAAATAATGTGTATGTTAGGTATGTTAATACAAAATTTCTTCTCAAATTATTATATTCTAAATATAAATATTTTTAATTGTAGCCCTGTATTATGTCGACGGTTACAAAATTTAAAACAAGTCATACAAGTTACAGGCTTTGATAAATAGAGTGTATTGAATGGAATAAAATGGCTATATGTGTAATTTGTAATGAAAAAGTGACTCCACGTACATATAATGTAAAAAGACATTCTGAAACGTTGCATTCTAATATCAGCATGTCAACAGATAAAGAAAGAAAAACGTATTTTTTACAAAAGAAAAAGAATTTTTCTAACAGTAGTGTTTTAAAAAGTTTTTTGGTTCCCGAAAATAACATTACAGTTGCTAGTTTCCAAGTTACCTATTTCATTGCTCGCCACGGGTAACCTCTTTCAGAAGGAGAATATGTAAAAAAAAGTTTAGATTGTAATCCTAGATTGTTTGCTGATTTTAAAGGGGAAAAAACTTGATATAAAGCGTATAAATGAGTTACCTACAAGTCGCAATATATTTAAAGATCAAGTAATAGAATTAAAAAGGAAAAAAAAACATTTTTTCATGCAAATGCAGAGATGTATTCAATTGCTTTAGACAAGAGTAATGATGCAAATGGTTATGCACAATTGCAGTTTTAGCTCGGTATAAGTATGGAAATATAATGAAAGAAGAGCTGAGATGAAACTAATAATGTTGAAAAGGAAGTGTACCGATCTTGATATTTTTAAATAATTTGATATTGCATTTAAAGAGAAATGGATATTGAGCTTCAGAAAATAGTTTCTGTAACAGGTGGTGCACCTATTACAGGGGAAAATATTGGATTTATTCAGTAAAGTATTTCACTTTCTCTGATGAAATTTCATTGTATAATACACCGGCAAGCTTTATGTACGAAGCATGATTTCAAAACATTTTCCAGTGTAAAGTCAGTTGTGTAATAAAACTAATCAACTTTATAAACGGCAATTTGCACAATTCTTTATTAGATAAAATTGAATGCCAAGGTTCAGGGATTTTGACATATAACAATGTGCGATGGCTTAGTTTCGGTCAAGTCCTTAATCGCTTTGCAATGTTATTACACTGCTGGTCACAAAAAATGCAACACCAAGAAAATCCAAAGATATCACAGTGAAATTGATTTGGCAGATAACATGTTGTACAAAGATAAACAATTATAATTACAGCCTCCTGTGATGTGTGGATGGTGACAAAATCAATAGCTAGTGTAGCCGCCATTGTTGGCTATAACCACTGCCACACCCCTTGGCATAAAATCAAAAAGGCTTTGGATGTATCCTTGGGGTACAGCAGTCAATAAGCCTTCCACATATTGCCAAAGTTGATCTGGTGTAGCAGTGGGAGGTGTATCCCGGGGCAGTCGTTGTGCAAACATGGACCACATGTTCTTGGTTGACGATAAATCAGGCCAAGGAAGCAATTCAAACTGATGGGTAAAGAACTCTTGAACATTGCGTGTCACGTGTGGTAGCGCATTATCCTGTTGGCTGATGGCAAGCACTGAATGCATAGGAGAACCACAGGCTCCAACACTTCAGCGATGTAGCACTGGCTGTTAAGTGTATCGACAATGTGTACTACAGGAGTAAGGCAGTGAAATCCAATACCACCCAAGATACCGGGTGCAGAACCAGCAAGGCGATGCATAACGCAACAGTTCAGCAGCATTTCACCACAGTATCTCCAAACACGAATCCTACCATCGTGATGCTGCAGGCAGAAGCAGGATTTGTCAGTAAACACAATGTCGTTCCATTCCACTGTGCATGTTCACCATTCATTGCACCATTGGTGGCACAAACGCCTGTGGATTTCAGTCAAGGGTAAATGAAGCAATGGAAGCCTTGTGGACATTCCACTTTGATGCAAACTTTGTCATGTCAAATGGTACAAGCGGACACCGAATGATGCGTAACAGACTGAATCTGTTCTGCTATGGTTCATGATGTAGCTGCGTGATTCATCACTGCCATGCGAACAATCCACCTGTCATCATGGGCAGTGGTGCAACGAGGTGGGTGCAAACGGCCCCGTCGGTCCATCATTTCCTCCAACATCCAGCGATGACAGATACCCCATCACAGTTGTTTGGTTTCGAACAACATTTTGATCGATTTCTCTGAAGGTTAATTCACAATCCTTATAGGCTACTTTTTTTCCTTGGTCGAATTCAGAAACTTGGCCAAAAGATGCTCGACGTCTTCCACGAGGCACACATAAAAAGCTTACGCATAAAAAAAACATACTATGAATTGTAAACCTGTTATCCCCTTATATAGCACTTGCGGGTGGCGCTATGGTCACCCGTGTTATGCGTCTGTGTTAAAATGCTAATGATTTGCATATTTTATCGCCGCCCAACGCATGATGTAAATTTCAAATAGTTTGCATGCTTCCTTCAGGGTGTTGCATTTTGTGTAGCCAGCAGTGTAGAAGAAATTAAGCTCTTTTTATTTGAAAAAGACAATAGATTTGATGAATCATCCAATAAACAACCTCTGACAATAAAGTTCGGTGAATAGTCCTGTAACATTAACGTAAATGAAATATTAATGAAAGTTAACTTAATGTTCTTCTAAATAGTCCCCTCGCATAACTATACACCACTGAAATTTGCTATACATGTCCTGGAAACTTTGCAAGAAGTTTTTGTGTGTGTGATGGAGTTTAAAAGCCTCGTCAGGTTTCGTTGGATGTCTGGAATATCGTCAAATCTCTTTTCTTCCATAGCGAATTTGAGCTGTGGAAATAGGAAAAAGTCTGATGGAATGAGATCTGGCAATGTGGAGGATGTTCAATTTACTCCACTCCCATTTTTGCCAGGAACTGTTTGACGATATTGGCGTTGTGAGGACGAGCATTGTCGTGAACAAAAAACCATGAACCTTGTTGTGTGTACTGGGGTCGTACCCTGCGTAGACGTTTCATGAAATGTGTCAAAACTTCAATGTACCTTGCAGCATTCATCGTTGTTCCCTCAGGAAGAAATTTTTGTGGATAAGGTCTTGACTACAAAAAATAATAACAACACTCACTTTCTCAATCTTTTCGTCATCACTAGAAACAGTGTTCTGGCCTTATGGAAAACGGGCAAACCACTCTTACGCATATTTCATGGACAGTGTTTGATCTTCATAAACACATACTAGCATCTTATAAGTTTCTTTCAGTGTCTTGCCAAGCTTAAAACAAAGCTTTAAATTGATATTTTCGTTTATTTTCCTGTTCTCAGTTAAGTACCAACACACTAAATAAGCACTTTGTAAAACATGTCTTAAAACGACCCTCAACTGAACAACGGTGTAGGTAGATGGTCAACACCTACCGCTACACATGTGCAGCGTTTTGTTTTGCCAGTGTTGCCAGATCGGCCGTACTGACTTCATTCATCGAACTTTATTGTCAGAGGTTGTAAATGGGTTCAAAGATTTAATGTTTTTATGCGACATCATTCAGAATTTTAAGGAACTGAATAAAAAACCTCAAGGGTATGGACTAATTGTTTTAATGATGCTTGAAAACATTAAAATTTTTTTGGCGACACTTGATATTTTTGCAAAGGATTTGGAAATGAAAATCATGAAATATTTCCCTCAATTTCAAAACAAAATATTTTTTGAAACTTACGTTGACATTTAAGAAAATGCAATTAAAAATATCTAATTATGCAGAAAATAAAACAAGCTTTTGAGGAGAGATTTATACAATTTAAAAGTTTGGAAAATAAATTTCACTTCATTTTATATCCATACAAAACAGAATTTGAAACAATGGTGTTAATCAAATTTATGTGGCTAGGTATTGATAATTTGGAAATGGAATTTATTGAATTTTGAAGCAGCATAGTGTAGAAAACAGAATTTGAAGACTTGATTTTTGAAGCAGAAGGAAAACTGTGTGAAAGTAGTGCAGATAATATTGATCCCACAGCAAAAATTTAAAATATATTAAACGTATGGGATTCTTAAGCAAATAATTTAATATTATTGAAAAACTAGTTAATGCTTTTTTAACGATGTTTGGGTCCACATAGTCGTGTTGTAACGATCTATCCACGATTCCACTAATCCTCTTAGGTAAAATAATCGTTTTAACTGTGATTTCAGTTGAAAAACACTTTCTGTGAAAAAGACGGGATTTGTGCAAATTAAAGCTTTTCTATTTACGAGTATTCGTAAGTGTTAGTAGTGGAGTAAGCAGGTGAATGGTTGAAAGTGGATATAGAAGCGTAAATAAGATAACGACCGGAGGTCGTATAGTTAATCAAGTTGAAAGACATACAAAGATAATCCAGGTAGTAAAGTCAAGAGCGCTCCAGTAATAAGATAAGTGTTCTTATTTCTATGATATTTAAATTAATCAAACGTGATTGCTCCTCGGGTTTAGTGTTTTAAGTGCATTCTCCCCAAAATTGTCTAGTGTTATTAAGTGAAATAACTAATAAAAGTGTGTTAAAATTACAATGGCTGATCCTTACCACCCTCAACACCAGCTTCCAACGTCACGTTACAGTGTGAAAAATTGTTTTCTTCAATGAACTTTGTAAAATCTTCTAATAGAAATAGACTTGTGACAGGGAATTAACTGTGAAATGCGCTTAAACTAATTAGTACGAAATATGAACATAATATTTAAAAACTATCTGAAAATAAGCAGCAACAGATTTCTCTTTAAATACTTAATAAATTTTGTTACACATACATATATATATAATATTTCATTATATAAATTGTAATTTTCATTACACCTTGTTCATTCAAACACTTATAGCTATTTGCACCAAACACTTAAGAATTTTTAATTCCTCTAAAAAATTTTAAATCATCAAACCATACCCATTTTTAACCGTTAAGCCAATTGAATTTTAAGGATGTTTAGTTTTAAAAGTACTCAGTTAAAAACTAAACTCTGGTGCAAATAGGTATTCGTGACCCACAAGATAGTACTAAAAAAAATATGAATAAAATTTGACCCACGTCCCAAAATGGTTCACCATCCCTGTTCTATAGAATGCCTAGGCATTCTATACAATGCCTAGGCAAAGTATGTAATAAATCTCATACTTCGTACTTTGCCTAAAAACTTCCAGCATTCTATGCAATGCCTAGGCATTCTGTAGAATGCTGGTATTTCATATTTTGCTGGTAACACATACATCAGAATCAATATAAAACGTATGTCAGTTTTTCCTGAAATCATTTCCTCAGAAGCAAAGGCTCAGATTCTTTTGTGTTATCTAAGAATTTTTTTTGAAGATCTTAAAGGGTAGTGTTATTCAAGTACGAAACAAGACAAACCTTTTATTGCAAATGTGTTGGTAAATCTAAGAAAATTAGGTTAAAGAAATGTTCTAAAACTTCCATTTAAAATGTCATAATCAGGAAAAGATTATTTAAACAAAAATAATATGATCTAAAGAAAAAGATTTTTGACAACACAAGATGTGATTGACAAATTTTTCAAATATCAACAACAAAAAGTATTTCAACTTGAGAAATTTCAAAATGTTTCAGCAAAAAAAAACCCTGTCATAGTCTGGAAGATTTTTAAGTCAAATACAAACAAAAAAATTAATAAAAATGAATAAAACATCAAAGTTAGTGAAACATCATTATGGGGGGGGGGGGAGAAGGTAAACAGAAATGGGCTAAAAATATGTTAAATTATATTTCCTAATAAAAAGGAATGTAATCTTTATTATCCCAATGTTACAGAAACTATTGGAGTAACTTGAGGAGAGAACTGAAACCTGCTTTTGAAGTCTGTAATCATTATGAATTGTGTGATTTACAGCCAATTTTGGGAAGTACAAACTCTGCACAGTGTAAAGCTATGCTATTTTAGCATCTGATACCATGTAGAACTTAATTATAAGGTGCTAACTTGATATATTTCAGCAGGATAATATATCCTGTCATACATCTAAATCAACCCAAGAATGGTTTAAAAAAGAATGTTTTGCAATAGTCGAATCCAAGAAAAATTTTGCTCCTCTGAAAAACCTTTGGAGGTGTATAATGTATCACAGTTTATGTAATAGCAAACATTTTTCATCTGAAAGTGAACTAAAGTAGCCATTGTAAAAGAATCGCGCAATATTTTTGAAACTGATCTTAACTACTCAGTAATTCTCAATGAAAAATAAAGTGTTTGAGGTTCTCAAGGATATGGAAAACTAATATATTAATTTTCACACTTTGTTTCTAGAGAAGCGGTCTTATAATTTTTAATAGTTTATTTTTTATTTATTTTAATATTTCAGCTGACTTAATTCATTATTTTATTCAAAATTATTGAACTAATTATAATAAAGGAAATGTTTAAATTATAGCTAGAATTTTTATTTCTAAAGTTATTTAATAATTTCTTAATGGATTGTAGATATTATTCTGTAAAAATATAACAGAAACCAGTATGTTTTAATCTGTTTTATTAACATTTATTCAAATGGGAAGCTTATGAAAATGCATAGAAAGAAATTTTCCTTAGTTTTTAACAAACTTAATACTTTCCATAAAACTAAGAAAATTTTATCATTCATACATTTAAATAGTAGAAGGATTGTTAAACTGAATCATTAGTCAATCTGTAGAAAGAATTAATGAAACTCAAATTGTTAGCACATTCACAAAAACTTGCATAAAGTTAAATACATAAAAATCAAAAGATTTCGTTTCCTACATCACAAATATAAATTCTGTGTTATTACAGATGGATGGATTTATTAGAAAAATAAGTCTATCTCCTTTTCAAATTTACTCTTATCAATTACAAAAACAGTGAATGTTACCATACATAAAATCATAAGGTAAAAGTTTTGACGGATTATGTTGAATGTTATCAAATTCCATCAGAAATTTGAAATGCAGTATTTGTGCAATATCTCGTGTGAAGATTTTGGGTTTTAATAGAAAAATATCATGATTGATTCAATGCATTTAACATCTGAAATAACAATAGCAACCTTAAAAAGCCCGTTTTAGATTTAAAACAGAGTTTGTATCTAAAATGCTACTAAAACTCACTTTGTTAGACCTCATCTAATATTTAGAAAATTTCATTAGAACAACAATAAAAAAAGAAAGATAAATCTTTAAAAAAAATTATATAAATTCATTTTTCACTAATCCATTAAATTTTAGGTGTTTCTGAAAAACAAGTAACATTTCATTACAATAACATTTGAAATCAAATCTATCTCTCAACACTTAAATCATATCTCAAGAAAATGTTTCAATTTATTAAGGAGCAATTATACATTTGAATTGATGGAAATTTAGGTCCAAATCCTCATTATGTCTCCTTCGGTATACAAACTTTCATACTACTATGCAGATCATGTGCAACAAGCCTGCTTGGGAATCCCTTCAACTTACAAGTGGTTGTGACATTGTGTGTGACAGACTTGATAATTTTCATTCTGTTCCAATCTCATAAAAGACAAATTTTTGAATCATATCTCCAATTAACACTTGCTATATTGAATGATCTTTCATTATCAACATTCAGTTCAATAAATTTAAATTATATTTTGCATTTTATGCATAATCTCAAAGTGGAAGAATTGCTTAGTTTCATTTAATCTGAAAGTTTTACTTTCTTTAAAAAATAAAGAGATTTAATGATAAATCTAATCTAAAATCCTATAGTTGTCAGTCTCATGTTGGAAAACTCTCTCTATGCCAAGTTACACATGAATACTGGCTAAGATGCAGTTTTTTTTTAAATTTATTTGCAGACACATATATAAACCAGCTGAAATATAATTTAACACAAATACTTTAAGTGAATTTATACCCTCTCAAGTAGTTCTAATTCAATAATTTTCATAATTTGAAGGGGAAAAAATCAAAAATATAAATTTGCTTAAAATTTTTTCTCATTATAAGCATGAGAAATTTCTCAAGAATGGACAAATTGCAAGAAGTTCGACAGTAATTACCTCCAGAATTTCCAATAACATCTTGCTTGTTATCTTCCTCACTTGCAGTTCCTTTGAAATCCTCCATTTCCAAAATGATCGTTTTTAAAGCTGTTAGAACTATAAAAGTAAAAACCAAATTGATATTTTCCGGGGGGAGAGGAGGAGGAAGAAATTATGTACCTGAAGATAATATAAACGTAGAATAATAATAAACAAATTAATAGTAGCATAGATTGCATTTTTACTGTTATTTTGTCTTGAATTATATTTTATATTAACTACATATATCTGAATACTTAATTATTAATTTAAATTTCAACTTTTTAATAATTGAGTTGAGCTGTTATAGGGTGGAAGATAGTATAATGTACTATAAAAACATACAAATGTTGAATTCTTAAGATTTTTAAGACATCTAAATTGAGACATTTAACAACATCACAATCAATAAATACTTCTTTCTGGATTTATATGACTTGATAGTTTGAAATAATTCTGGATTCTTGAATACTAGTAGTATGACAATTTTTCACTATTCCATTGCCAGGTAATTTGCTTGTAAAATCTGAAAATGGTCATTATCTGATCAGGATTAAATTTTTTCTTAAATAGAGATAAAACAAGAGCTTCATTTCAGAGTAAAGCATCAACAGGAGGGACAAAAGACAATAGCAATCTAAGTGAACCAATTAATTATTGTTAATTCATTTTCAAGTTTTTCCCTGTTCATAAGAAAAAGGTCAAAAGTAAACACAGTAAAATATACAAAAAATCGTACCTAAAATTGCAAGAACTTTAAATATACAATATATTCTCAAAAAATTTTTCCCAGGTTCCATACTCAAAACCCATTTACACACTCAATGCTTTTCAACTTAGATGTTTCACAATCTTTTGATACTAACAAAATTTTACATATTTCTAAAAAATATAAATATTACTCAGCATTATACAATTATAAACATAAACAATATTTCATAATTCTTTAAAGTCAAGTAGCTTAGTACAAAAATAAATAATTCTTGTAAAAGGTACAAAGCAAACAATATTGATAACTATCTAAGTTCTTTACTTAATCATGGTATTCATGAATTAGTAATTATGTTTAACACAACACAGTAATCTACGATTGTATTCAAGAAGGTAACAAAAATGAATAAAAACCAAATCTATCACAAATCTAATAGATAAAATATTCCTAAATACTGCATAAAAATAAAATTACCTTTGTCTTTTCCATATTGTTCAAGAGCACGCTGAGCTTTTCTTTCTTGAGAATTATCCTTACGCTTATTCAAACTATCCTCCATTTCTGTACAATTAAGTGGACATGCTGCCTTTTGCTGCTTCACGTTATATAAATGGCAAGATTCTTGATTTTTCTTCAAAAATGTCTAGAAATACATTAATATAATCATATTCATACACAGGTTTAAGATTTCTATCTTTTCTTTCATTTATTCAAATACATAACTTAAAGAAAATTCTAGGCAGTTTTGTTAGATGAAAAAATTATACATAATTAAACAAAACTCTCCTCAAGTGGATTTGGTAGAATGTATTCTGTCGCAGTTCAGTTTTCACTATATCCTGTATTGAATATTAAATGTCACTCTTAAAATGCTATTCTGGACATTATTCTGCAAGCCACTCAATGAAATTAATATGCTTAAAATAGTGATATTTTACCAAAAACCTATACATTCATAAAATGTAAAGGATTAAACTATATGATATAAATTCCACACACAATTACCTATTATATTTTCAATTGATTATACAGAAATTATTTGGTAATCCAAATGCATCATGTTTTCCTATGTTATTCTGCCTTATCTGAATCTATTTAATTATACCAGAAAATGTGAAGAAAAAACTAAACAATTAGTACAAATAATTAGTATTCTTAATGAATCAGTAATGTACTCATTTAACTTTTTTCTAATCTCCAAAATTCATCAGAAACTTTAAGATATATGACAGTCTTCAAAAATATTTCAAAGTAATTCAGACAAAAGAAATGCAAAAGTTAAGATATCTTCTAACAAGCTAAAGATACTTCAATAACATAGTTTCTACTATTTATACCTTTCATAGAATAACATTTAAAAATAAATTACATAAATTCTAATCATTTCAGATTTTTTATATTTATAAAAGTCTAAATCATTCATGAAAATTATGAAAATATATGCAATTATTTTCTAAAAAAGCTTTTGAAATGAAATTTTAAAAAAAAAGATAAAAAAATTGTTGATTTTGAATTAAATCAATTTTTAGTATATTTTTAACCTCAGAAACTTGGAAGGTAGAATAATGGATGAGCACTATATATATTTAAATTAAAAAAGTTTTTGATCAATAATTGTTCTTCTATGCTAAGTTAAAATACTATTCTTTTCAGTTTTGTTTAAAAAAATCATACTCAATTTTTTTTAAACATTTTTACAACACAATTAGAAACAAAATGCAAAATAATACATTTAGTAAAAAAAAACTATGTATATTTTATTAACTGCAAATAACTTCATTTTAAGAATTTTGTTACAAATCAAAGTTAAAATTAAAAGATTTTTAGAGTTCACATATAATGGAAGCATTTAATTTTTATTTATACTGTCTTGCTATACTTATATTTATTGTTTAGCTTTTAAGTTAAATGAATAGTTTATGGTTAATGATTACATATGCATGTGTGTGTAGAATGACAATCATTAAATTATGTTAAATATACATTTAATAGAGCGAAATATTTACAAAATCAGATACAAGGTTAAAGAAAAAATTCGGTTAAAAGATAGTCAAAAATGACATGTTAAATTACATTGATTGATAACCTAGTCATTGTTATTATCACATATATCTGATAGTCTTTTCCCACACTATTTCCTATCTGAAGCATGTGGCGCTCTCTTGGGCTATTATGTTGGTATGGCTCATACAACTTGTTAACAGGACGAATACAATAATGCAATATTTTTAATTCAACATTTATATATATAAAACACAGTTTTATGCTTCAATAATCCTGAACAAATTTCTAAATTATCATTCATTAAGCAATTCTAACCATAATGAGTGCGATATTTTTAAATGAAAATAATTAGTTAAAACAATTGCATGTATTAAATTCTTTCATGTTATCCCACAATTTTATAAAGTCATATAGATTTTTATTGGTAAAGTTATGCATTAAAAACTATTAAAATAAGAATTTTTTAAATATTTTTTTAAGAAAGAAAATCTTACTTTAAAAAGTGAATAGATGAAAAATAAAATAATGGCAATTGTGTATACAGGAATAACAAGATTCACGGCACCTGCTCCTTTGGACTGTGGTTTTGCAGTATATCTCAAAGATGGATGGAATAAAGCCTGAAAAAATTCTTAAGTATATATTTTATTTAATACTAACACACAACTTACAATTCTATTTAAAAAAATTTGGCAAAATTGAAACATTTTGCATAGCAAAATTATGCATGCTTTAAATCAAAATAATAATTTGAATAATCTTGTACTTTTCATGCAGTCAGCAAAATAATCTTCCTTAACAAATTTTTGCAACTTTAGATCAATAATAATTTTTAAAAAAATAGTCAGTATAAAAATAAAACATGTGAAAAATAATGCAACAAACATGCTACAGTGAAGAATACTTATATTTTAGATTAAAAAGATATGGTGTTAAAACAAATTTAAGAATTCAAAACAAAAACAAAAAAATATATATAAACATGGGAAATAAATTAGTATTGAATTAAGAAGAGAATGCATCGGTACTAGCCTCCCAAAGACAGAATATTTAACCTGATTTGCTTTTCCATCTTGTAGATAGCTAACAAAAATTGAAATAATGACATAGTTGCAACATAATTTTTGGCAGATAAAAAGTTCTTTGTAAGGTTATGCATAACAGTAAAATAACTAATCACGGAACAGTCAATGGTCAAACACTATTTGTACAGTGCATTCAAGAAAAATATAAATAGAAATATTTAGGGTAAAATCTTTGTTGATCAAATTTGTTAACTATACACCAAAACAAATTAAATGAAAATATGACTATGACATGGTACAGTAATAATAAAAGATATCACCAATTAATATTTTTATATCTTTTATTCCAAATTCCAGATCAGGGACCATTTGAATTTTTCAATCAACTACTTATTTGAATGTTTCATAACCACAAATATAAAATAAGAACCTATTTATACAATTTTCATCATGATAAAATTGCCATTTTCCACTATTTCAAAATTATGCTTCATACTCACTATTGAATATGCTACATATAGAAGTCTAATTCAAAAAATCAAGTCCATTTCCGACTGGTCAATCTTAACACTACAACAAATCAAAAAAGTTGGCGACAGAGAAGTGATTTAAAAATAAAAATGAATGCAAGATGATATTCCCCATAAAATTTGATAAAATGTATAAATTGAAACAAAATTGGCAAGCTATAAACACAAGGTAATTTTATAAGTAACAAAAAGATGAATTCTCTTTTACACATTTATGATGTACCATGCATCATTTCAGAAAACTAGAAATCAATAATTTAAATGTTATACAACATTGTGTGTAATTAAAAAGAAAAATAAATCACCCATCTGTTTCCTATTTAATGTATTTTTGATAAAGCTATTTTAAGAATACCAACTAATAAAAATGTTTCTTTTTATTCACATAATGCAAACTGGTAGATAATTGTGACAGTTCAGCTTCACATGGAAAATATTACAAATTAAGTACATGGAAAAAAATTACAAACCTACGTACTACAATTATACAATAAGGAAAGCAGAAAAAATACATTTTTGATAATGACAGAAAACTTCCAGGGATATTTGATTGAATACAAAAAAAAAAATGAAGATGAAAATATGATTTAAAACTCAGTTAACATCTTTTTATGAGTTAAAATAATTTAAAGTCAGCATGTGGATTTTAAACATTTATATATCAACAAAGGTATTTTCTGCATATGAACTCATATTGAAATTTGAATGACAGTCAATACCCCTCAAAATACTTATTTTTATTGTTTACATTTGAAGTAATATTACAGAACAAATTTTTTTTAAGATAATGATCAATTGATTAACCTCATTTACTTTAAATTACAATCACAAGCCTATAACAAAATACTTTCCAAAAGCTAATAGAAATCTGCTATTATTCATTTAATGTACATTATGAATTAATTCCTGTTATCTACCAGAAAAGATGCCTAGACAACAGAAAATACCGAGATTTCATGGAGTTCCATCTTCCTCTTTACAGACTGTCATGCACAGAAAAAGTTGTGGACCAGTGAATGAAAAATGCAATTCAAAACTAGAAAAAAAATTAAAAATTTAATAAAGTAATGAAAAAAAAATAGAATTATAAAATTAACAAAATAAAAAAAAATCATAATGTGAACAAACAAAAAAATACATAAATCATGCACAAAACATATGAAATTTGACAGACAAAACTGAACTAAAAAAAAAAAAGAATTCAACACATGACTGAATATGCCTATTGTGTGGTAAAATATAAATACCTCTCATAATTATATAAAGGCATATATATGGTCTTAATTTACAAAGGAAGAAACTATAGAATTTTTTTTATTTCTAATGGTGGATTACAAGACAACTGTAAACAAAATGAGAAACAAAGAATATTGACAAAAAAACAAAGGACAACACAAAAAAATAAGAAAAGAAACACAAGTTCACAGTATAGTTTATAAATCACACATTTTGTGTCTGACCTCCCAATATCTGCTCCACATGGATCCAGACCTGAGTGCACGGCAGCATGCCAAATGAATGGCGTCTATTTCTTCATTGGAGTTGCACAGATTACAAAGTGGACTTTGGGCAATGCCTATCATATTTAGATGCTTGGACAGGAAGTCGTGGCGATTCAAAAATTGGCCACAGCTCTATCTCATGGCCATTTTCGAATATGAAGGAGTTTGTTAAACCACTCTTTTTGTTTATTCTTTTGGTTGAATTTAGACCAGAAGTGCTCTCTGTAATATTTCTTTATAATTCTTTTGGCACTATAAAAAAGAACTATAATGTTGGAGGTCTGAAAGATTTTTGTCCCCTTCTTCGCCAAGCAATCAGCATTTTCATTCTCATCAATGCCACAGTGTGCCGGAATCCATTGCATGGCAATGCCTATATGGCATTGAAGTAAATCATCAATTAACAGTTGACATTTGAGAATATCCTCTGACAAAGGTGCCTTAATAGAAGATATTGCTTGGGTGAGTGAGTGAGACAATATTAACGTCGCACTGATTAGCAATGGTCCGCGTAATTTTGAACCCTGGCCAAGTGACGCGGATGACACCTGGGCTGGCACCTCCCTCTCCTAACTACCACACCACACCAAAGGGAGGACGTTTGAGCTCTCAACAGATTTAACGTGCATCACTCCCCTACACAGCAGATCTTTAGTCGTACTAGGATCGAACTCATGACACGCTAGCCATGATCCGATGCCTAGACCACTCGGCCACAAGATATTGCTTGGAGGGCTGCCCTTGAATCACACAAAATAACTACTTTTGAAACACAATCTGTGTGGCAAAGAAGTTGAGATAGAGCAATATGTATAGCTGAAATTTTGGCATCAAAAGCAGTGCTGTGAATTCCTATTGGTGTATAGAAAAATAGGTTGCAGCAAACTCCAGCACCTGCATTACTGTAATCTATCAACTTGGAACCATCCATGTAAACGTATAGCCATTCATCTTCAGGGTATAAGGAATCCAAAGTCTCTACAGAAAGGATCCTTAGGATTTGGCTACCTGTTGCTTTCTTTTGGACCGCATGGAGCAGCTCTGTTGAAAGTGCAAAGTCATACCTTTCAGTCGGGCAGGAAGATTTTATTAGATTTTCTGGTTCGAAATGAAAACTATGAAGCTCTTTAAGAGCCATGACATTCTGAAAGAAGCCTCTTTGTGATTTGAGATTTCTGTTGGTATAGGATAAAGAACCCTTCCAAAGGCATAGACATTCTGGGATTCTAGTAATTTTCTCCCATAATAAAGCCCATTCCTCTATAATAGATTTAATAGGCATTTGATGGGTTGATAACAACAGAGCATTGATGGTGTTGATTTCATACGAATTTAAAAAGATAAATAGGAAAAAAAAAATAAGCTAAAACATATCAAGGATATGCATTAATGTTAACATAGTAATTGCAATCTAGAGGAAAGAGGAAGATAAAATTTATCCAGAGAGGGGAAAAAAGCGATGTTTATATAAATACAAAGTACTTTTTCTTTTTTACAAAGTACAAAGTTTATACAAATACTGGTAAGGAATATAACAGATGAAAAGACAGATGGGCAAAATAAATTAGGAATACTATAACATAAATGAGACAATTATGTCTTAAATGTTTCAGCCAAATTCTTCTTACTATACAAACTTTATAATGATGTAAAAACTTTTTTGATTTAGACTCAAATTGAATAATGATTAAATCATTACTTTAAGTCATTTCAGTATATAAATATATATGTAAATTTGGGAGAAATGTAAAAGCACAGTATATAAAAGCAGTAACCTTATTTCCTTCTTTTATTGTTTTTTCAAGTGGTCTTGCTTCACCCATAGCTTCTCTCATTTGAGGATGTAACATATCATGAAAATCCAATTTACGTATTTCATCCTGGTTTTCTGAAAAAGGAATAAGGTCAAATTAAGACGACAAATAAAAAATGAAACACCACAAATTTTATGCAAAACATTCTAATTTTAAGTGAACTTTATACCAAAAAGTTTACTCACTAATACAAAAAAAACTAGATTCAATTTCAAAAAGCCTATTTTCTCATTAATAATGAAGAATCTTATACATTATCCAATTAACCATGAAAATTGACAGAAATTCCACTAAACATGTGCAATCAATTTGTCAAAAAATCCCCAATATAGTATTAAAAAATAGCAGCAAACAAGTAATTTTGTTTAGTTGCACCATTTGAAGATAATTTTTGTTATAAAAACGATCAACAGGACATAATACACACAAAAGTCACATTTATAAATGCTGAAATTAATTACAGTTCCATAATGCCATCATATGCTTCACAAAAAAGGAAATTATATATACTATAAGACTAATTTATACAATATAATAACTCACTGAAAAATCCGAACAAAAAGGTATATTTGCTTTAATGTTATGTAGTATGCAAAATACTACGTGAATATAGTACAAATTAGTCTCAATAGAAACAGCACATTCTTGTCTGTTGAAGAAAACTTCAATGAAAGAGAGAAAAAAATGTCTTGTCTATTTGAAGATTTGACTACTGAATATTAATACACACTCACATATGGCTCCTAACTAGACCTAATACGTATTTTGTAATAATATTAAAAGCAGAAAAACAAAATATTGTGAAATGTGAAAGGATAGTAAGATTTAATATGGTAACCATTCTGAAGTAAAAAATAAATAAAAACGAATAACAAATTAAGTAGAAAATTTGTAAAATATTCCATCACGTATCAACAAGAATTTTATTTAAAAAAAATGTTTCTATAAAATATACCTTCTTCATCAGACGGAAAAAGTATGGATATAATCATAGGATAAAATATTTTTGGCCATAATATGGCGAAACATGCTACAACCACTGCTAAAACCGTTAAACTTCGTTTTGAAGACGTCTCTACAGATATTTCGCTCATTTTTCTAAAGTGAAAAACTACTTCTTAACAGTTTTTTTTTTTTTTTAAGACCACAGCTGACGCCCACTCAAACCTCGTAAGCTGCAGCTAAATTTACAACAAATGAGTAATAAATTATATATATCAATATAAATTAATTTTATATTAATAAATCCTATAAGATATTTTTTCCAGTTTTTACGTCCGCTGATTGATTGCTTGAA
This sequence comes from Trichonephila clavata, assembly GCA_019973975.1. Taxonomy (NCBI): domain Eukaryota; kingdom Metazoa; phylum Arthropoda; class Arachnida; order Araneae; family Nephilidae; genus Trichonephila; species Trichonephila clavata. The sequence continues at coordinate 33,427 of BMAO01039473.1, forward strand.
TACCTCCTTTCGTTTGCTGAAGAATTAATTGGCTGATTGGAATAGAAGAAAAGAGCAACATAAGGGCTCTAGCATATCTTTTAATTTAATTCTTTTACATAAATAGTTACGAAATTATTTTATTCTGTAAATAGGTCTAACACTGGAGTACACAAGAGTGTTGTTTGGGGTTCAACCATCACCTCCTAGATAGCAGGTGTTGACAGGGGCGGCTCTAGGGCCGGACAAACCGGACCAAGCCGGGGGTGACAAATTTTAAGTGTGGCATTTGGATCGAATTTGGAAAATATTTTGGTGGTGGGTTGAGCAATGTGGAGTGAATGGTAGAATATCTTGGTAATGAAGTAGGGACGACATATCTTGACGTCGGTGGAGAGGTTTGGTGGCGAAAGCTGGGGTTCTAATTGGTCTAAATCAGTGGTCTTCTAACTGTGTTCCTCGGAAACCCTGGAGTTCTACATGGCAAACCCAGGGGTTCCACGAGACACAATAAATAAATCGAGAAGAAATAAGTTTGTAGAAAAATAGATTCACGTTCTCTATGAAGTTTGTATATCTACAAGTATCTAAAAAAGGTCATCCCTTATTAATTAAAACTGAAAATTTTACTTATATATAATAACTTTACTTTGCAACACTCTTCAAACTCTTACTATAATATTAAAAAAAAGAATATTAAAACGTTTTATCTTTATATGTATACTTCCTACTAAACTCAGTGACGCAATAACCCATAAGGGCTAAGGTCTAATGTGCCTATCTTAGTTTTCGTGATGAGTTTTCAGATGTTCCGGTCAGTTGGTCAGTCTAACGAGAAATCCCTAGTGTTTAGTTCTCAAACAAGCTTGGTTCTCATTTATCAAACCACTGCAGGTATAAAAGGCGGAATCGACTTTGCCCAGCCCGGGATTTGAACCAAGGACCTGTGTCGTGGCGATACACTACCATTCAACCACATACTTCCTACTAGATTGTGAATATTCTATTGTTTACTATCTCGGGTTCCACAAGATAATTTTATACTCATTAGTTAGCACAATGTCTTCCAAAACTAAATACTTTTCTTATGCAAAAAGCACCTTTTTTCATTTGAGGTAAAAACACCAATAATGGAGAGGAAACAACTTATCAACATGCCAACAGATTCGAAGTTAAAATCTAAACTTAAGCGAGAACAGATTCTAAATATTTGCTTGCAATTTCATGCTAAATACACGGGATTTCTCACACAACTATAAACATTTTAATGCCGTTCAGAACATCGTATTTAATTGAAATATATTTCTAAACGTAATTGGCTACAAAAACAAAGTATACAAACAAATTGAACTAAGACGATATATATATATATGTAATACGACGATGTTGTTGGGATGGATTCTTTATATGAGATTGATAAGGCAGTACGGTTGTCGTGTCCCAGTCCTATCTTGGACTGGGTTCACATTGCCCGACACGCCTGGTGTGGAAGGAAACATATTATCACCAACGAAAGCCATAATTACAAATATTTATTAACAACACACAAATACAATTAACAAGTTACACTATAAGTAGAAACCCTGGAGTGATTATTCAATTCCCTAGATTAATCCTGATACACAACTCCAACATTCAATTCTAACCTTTAAATCTAATATTCCCACTAAATAATCTCAACTATCAGAATTGACAAAGGAGACGGACGCTTACTAACTTCAGGTCGATACTAACTATAATCCCTTTGATTATTTCAATGATTAACGATATCAATTACTATCTAATACGTGCTAAGCTCGCTGGAGAGATCCGTGGTTTATACTTACAACAAGTTTGGCAATTCCTTCTACAAGTACTTTCTTACTAAATCTAGACTTTATATAGTCGAATTCATTAGCATATCACTATCTCGTGTTTTTCCCGAGGAGGCTGTGAAAGAGAATAATTGCTGGCCCCAAAGTTACCCAAGATGGTTAATAGAAGCTTGACGCGGATAGACCCGTCACACGGTGATCTAATAAAACTTGTTTATTATCCATCTTGAACACATAAGACATTACAAGGACGATGGCTACATGTTTACGCAGACAAAATACAGAAGCGAAAGAGAACGGTCCCCAGGAATCTCGCTATTTATAGGCGGCTCAAATCACATGATCTGAGTGGGTAGCTAGATGTAGTTTAAAATATTCTCGTTAGGCGCTGGCTAATTTATTAATTGAAGTACGGTCCTGAAAGGATGGACCAAATATAGTTAAAAGTTATTTAAAAGGATTATATTACTGGGATTTATTACATGTATATATATATATACACTCAAGAGCCAAAACATTATGGACCACCCCTACATTTTGCAATGAACTCGCCTGGATGACGTGCACGTGATCAGGTGGAAGTGGTATTTAACTGCTGCTGGAGAGTCTGAAGAATCATCCTTTCACTTATTTCTGTGTGTGATGGGAAAGGCTGTGGATCTAAGCGACTTTGATAGAGGGCAGATTGTAATGGCTCAAAAGCTCGGAACAAGTATTTCCGAAACTGCATGACTCGTGGGTTGTTCGCGATATACAGTTGTTAGTACTGATGCAAAGTGGATGAATGACGGTGAAACCAGCAGTAGACAACATGGTTTTGGACGTCCACACGCTATCAAAAAAAAAAAGGTCGTCGTCGGAGACTGTCTCGCATGGTGAAGCAAAACCGGAGCCAGACAGTGGCTCAGCTGACAGCCCAATACAATGCAGGGCCAAGTAGAATAGTATCGGAGCACACTGTTCAGCGACCACTGTTGGATATGGGGCTACGCAGCAAACGTCTCACTCGTGTGTCTTTGCTGACCAAGAGTCATCGCCAACTGCGCCTGCGCTGGGCCCGGGAACATCGTGACTGGTTTATGGATCAGCGGGAGAGAGTTGCCTGGTCAGATGAATCATGGTTTGTCATTCATCACGCCGATGGCCGTGTCAGGATACGCCGTCTTCCAGGCGAACAGTTGCTCCCTCAATGTACAGTAGGTCATACACAGGCTGGTGGTGGCGGTATTACGCTTTGCGGGACGTTCTCTTGGGCGTCTCTGGGACCCGTGGTTGTGGTAGAGCAGACCATGAATGCTACAGGGTATCTGAACATCATTGCGGACCAGTTGCACCCTTACATGGCCTTTGTTTTTCCAGCTGGAAATGGAATGTTCCAAAAGGACAACGCCCCGTGTCATAAAGCTAAAATTGTGTTGGAGTGGTTCCAGGAAAATGATGCTGAATTCCAGATAATGTCCTGGTCTCCTAACTCACCGGATCTCAATCCAATAGAACATATTTGGGATGTCATGGGACGGCAGCTCAGAGTTCAAAGACCACCAATTTGCAATATCTCGGGTTTGCGTGACTGTTGCTTAAACATCTGGTACAATCTGTCTCCGGCCATCTACCAAGGACTTGTGGCACCCATGCCAAGGCGGGTTGAAGCTGTGTTGCGTGCCAAAGGTGGCCCAACTCGTTATTGACAGGTGGTCATAATGTTTTGGCTCTTGAGTGTATGTATATATATATATATATATATATATATATATGTGTGTGTGTGTGTGTGTGTGTGTAATGCGATTCCATTTAATCTCAATTGAGCTAGACATCGACAGTTTGTGTGAAAACAAGTGATATAAAATTTTTTTCGTTAAGTCAATTCCTACTTAGATCAACAAAGCAAATATTTATAAGATAATTTTTTACTCCCATATAAACTAAAATTAATTAATTAAATTTAATCAATGAATTAATGATTGAAAAACTATATTAACATCAAGTGTCATCCACTACAAGTTTAAAAAATGTGTTTGAACTTGGTGGATGAATAAAAAGTATTTTATTAACGATTGAAAATTTGAACAAGATATATAAATATATAGGGAGTGTGTGAACGAATAGTAGAGAAATTGAAAATGCAAGCACATATCCCAATTAATGCGTGGATAGATGACACTTGGATTACAAATTAGTATTATTAATGAGTAAATTATATTAAAAAATAGATAAAACTTTTTTAATAATAAATGCAATACTTTTTTTAATTGCCTCTATATAAAGTGCCTATAATATGTTGATCTATTTAAATATTATTTTAAGATATATTCTTCGAAGTGTGTGCGTGGAATGGAGGTTCTATGAAAACATTTTCTAGTTGTAGGGGTTCTATGAAAACATTTTCTAGTTGTAGGGGTTCCACGAAAGCATCTTCAAGTTCCGTGGTTCCGTCAAGGTTTCGTGAGTGGAAAAAGTTTGAAGACCACTGGTCTAGATAGAATTTTTACTTCAGCACAAATGGATTCTTAGCTTAGAGCTATTGAACGAGAAGACTAGATAGTGCAAAAGATCTAGGGATATGACTTATTGTTGTACTACAGATGAAAATTAATTTTATGAAATAATATTTAAAATTGAGAGTAAAATAAAGTTTAAGAGAATAGTATTTTGAAAATATTTCAAGAATTTTGGAAACCGATCTAAGAGAGAGAGAGTCATATTAATGTTGAACTATAAGGCTGCACGAGGACGATCGGAGACGAACCTCGTAATTATGAATCATCGTCAAGTTGTGGGGGTGGGGGCCTATTTGGCACCCCTCTCTCACCGTCTTGTCTACCTAAAGGTGTGGGGGGAAACAAAGCATCAGCAGCAACTTCCATAATAACTATTATTTTATTTCTCTTCAAGCACACTTAATCAACCACAAGTGAAACTACAAAAGGAAACCCTAGGAGTGATATATAAAGTGAGCAATCTAATCTCATGAATAACTCTAAGTAAACACGACTAAGTGAACTAGACAAGGAGAACAAGCTCTACTGATCCGATAACTAAATCTGATTCGATCTATCTTAGATCCTCAATCTAATAATTTAATATCCTATTTCCTTAACTCGCGCTATGTTTGTGGATGAAATATTCTAATATTCTCACCTACGTATCACCGCAACAGCTCCCCGGCTCCTTCTATCTTACATCTACAAAACCTTGACTTTATATAGTCAAACTAATTTAAAATCAGGGTTTCTTCTAGAGAAGCTGTGAATTAACGCGAATGCTAGCCCCAAAGTTTCCCCAAGAGGATAAGTGGAAAAATGACGTTTATAAATCTGTCACAAAGTGACTAGGATGACACCTGAGCTGGCACCTCCCTCTCCTAACTTCCACACCACATCAATGGGAAAACATTTGAGCCTCTACAGATTTAATGAGCAGTGGCTCCCTCTACAAGGCGGGTCTTCAGTGGCACTAAATCTGATCTAAGAAAACTGTGGTAGTTCATATCTATCAAGAAGGATTTTTCTAGGTATTTTTGTACTTAGAGTATTATAACTAACAAGATTTATTTTGAACGAATTATTGTTATCAGGTTTACTAATATAAAAAGTAATAGCTGGATTTTGAATATAGAAACAGAAGGTTGGAGTATTTATTGTTTTCAGGAGCTCTATATTTCGCATATATCTTATGTAGTGGCGAAATTGAAGACTAAGCGAAGAACGGACTTATATAGAAGCACCTATAAGGGCTGGGGTCTTCTCTCAACCTCGCCTAGAGGTGTGGAAGGAAGGGAAGGTTGACTAGCCATGTTAGTTAACCAATCTATTTATTGAACAAACAAACTATCAACAGACAGAATTTTATAAATTCAAACTAGAAGAGATGTTCCCAATCTGAGCAATATGAGGGGAAAAACGAGATACGCGAATTGTGAGAAGACTTTAAATATATATATATATATATATATATATATATATATATATATATATATATATCGATTCTCTTATATTATGATCAAATACACTGCCCTAACTATCTGAGCTATAATTTAACTATATGGCTAATCGTCACTTTAATTCTTTCTGCTATCTAATCTCTGAAACGTACTAAAAATAGAATAATACCTGACCAGTGGCAATCTATCCTTCTCCTCACACATTCTCTATGTCTCAATATCACTAGCTTGAAAATTTAGACTATATATATCCTACCTAATCTGCATAATCACGTTTGCTTCTTCAGAGGGTTCGTTGCGAGTAAACTCGAATTGATAGACCAAAGATTTCCCAAGAGGATTAAAGGAAGGACGCGGATAGATTCGTCACACACTTAATTGCTTAATATCGTTTGGATTTATTAAAGGGTGCAATTTACGAGTGAGATCTACAACTATTCTCGCGCGTATAATATGTGTTCTGGTTCAGGAGCTCAGGTTTATTTTTTTATGGTAACCCAACGCTCTTATGGAAGTAGTCTTTAAACTGTGTTCCACGGAACCCTGAGGTTCCACAAGGCATACCCAGGGGCTCCACGAGTCACAATTAAAAAAATTAAGAATAAATAAATATGTTTGCAAAATGGATTCACACGTTCTCTATGAAGTTTGTATAGTTACAATTATCGAAACCTCATCCCCCTCCCTATTCATTAAAACCAGTGCCGGTTTTTCCATTGGGCGCTAGGGGCGGGAGCCCAGGGGCCCGGATAAGCTGGATTTTCTTGTAAATTTACAAATTTTCTAGTTATAAATTTTGATCTCCCAAGGTCAAGGGGGCCTGTTGGTCTTCTACGCTCAGGGTTCGAAATGGGCTTAAATCGGCACTGATTAAAACTGAAAATTTTATTTATATAGACCTTAAAATCCGGCGTATAATGGGCTTTTTTAACACGAAAAATGAGATCGAAATTTTCGGGTGCGCATTATACACCGGGTATAAAAATGATAGCTTCAAAAGTAATAAAAAAAAAGAGATGAGCATAAGAAAAAATTAAACTTCTATATAGATCGGAATACTTTTTTTTTAAAGGAATGGCATATACATATACTGAAGTCAAAATGTTCTGATTCTAATAGTATACTATTTTTTCAAAATCCTGGGATAGTAACTCGAACAAACGACTTAAAAACATACAAACATTGAGCGTATTCGTTTCGGGGAGTATGTTCGTGAAAGGGAGAGTGCACGTTATATGGCGAATATACATACCTACAAATTAAAAAATGCAGCTTGAAAGTAAGGGTGCGCGCTATACGCCGGATTTTACGGTTGTAACTTTATTTTGCTATGCTTTTTAAACTTTTATTATAATATAATAAAATATTAAAACGTTTTATCTTTTATATATATATATATATATACTTCATACTAGATTATGAGTATTCTATTATTTGTACTATCTCGGGATCCTCGGGATAATTTTATACTCATTAGTTAGCCCAGTGACTTGCAAAACTAAATAGTTTTCTAATGGAAAATGCATCTTTTTATATTTGTGGAAAATTGCACCTACAATGAAGGAAAGAGAAAGATATATCAACACAGTTAATGTTAAAAAATTTAAATTTAAGCAACAATAGCTTCTAAATTTTAAGTTGCAAATTCTCTCTCTCATGCAAAATACGCGGGATATCTCACACATCTCTATAAACATTTTAATATTATTCAGAACATTGCGTTTAAGTGAAATATATTTCTCAACGTAAATGACTGCAAAAACAAAGTATAAAAACAAATTAAACTCGGAATATTAATGCGATTGCATATAATCCCAACAGACCTAGACTTCGACAGTTTTTGTGAAAAATACTAGCATATATGCCAGTTATTAAATATAACGCATGGGTAGGTGATACTTGAATCACAAATTAATATTATTAATGAGTAAATTTTTTTAAAAAACTGGATTAGAATTTTTTTAATAATAAATGCAGTACTTTTTTTTTATAATTGCCTTTACATAAAGTGCCAAGAACATGTTGATCTACTTTAAATATTATTTTGAGATATATTCCTGAAAGTATGTGTATGGAATAGGGTTCCACGAAAACACCTTCTAGTTCCGTGAGTTGGAAAAAGTTTGAAGACCACTGTCTTATGGCAACACTGTGACGCAAAAGCTTATTTGCATAAAACTGTAAAGTGATTATAGTCAACTGGTCTCTTAGTGTACATTGCCAGAAAAATCAAAAGGTTCAAACAATTAAACTTGGAAATTAATTGATAACATATGTATTCAAAATCTTAATTTATTTGCATAAACAGAAGAATTATAAATGCTTTTTTATGAAGAAACACACCTTTATACGTTTCATTCATTAGTATTTTCGTATATATGTTTTCCAAGAATTAAATGTTGAGCAATTGTTTTTGTTTTGTTTAGTAACATGTTTTGAAATTTATATACGTAAATCTTTTTTTATCCGTAACATGAAAAAAACTTATGAAAAATAGAGAAATTCTTGTAAAAAACCACCAGTTCGCAAAATGAGTTTTTATTGCTGTAGTTAAACAAGCTTTTCAAAAAACTAATTATTTAAGTTTTTAACTGTAATTTACTTGTTTCAATATTAAAGATCAATTCTGACGGTAAAAAAAAATGAAATTCTACTTGAAAAAATTGCTATAAAAAAAGTTCTTGAACATCAGTCTTAAGGTTTAATATTTTTAGTGCTTATAATGTTACTTATTTTAATAAATTGATACTCGTAAATATGTTAGAAAAGAAGTTAAATTAAAAATTTTGTACATTGAAATTATACTTTAAAAATATTCTGTTTAACCTTATTACAAAAAATAACGCATTATTCTAGTTTTATGAAAGCTATATATAGGGGTGATAAGTTATAAGTACTCTTTAGTTTGGAGCAAATGATAAATTTATGAAAATACTAATTTTTTCTCTGAAGCATAATTTTGCATAATTATTACAAATTGACAAAACACGTATAATACTAATTAATTTATTATACAATACATAATTGACACATTAGGTATTTAAAAAAATGCGATGGCCAATTTACAAGATTCATTGGGAATTCAGAAAAGTATTTTCCTTAAAAATAATTAGTGCAAATAAAGCTAAATTTTATTTTAATACATATTATAGAAAATATTTTAGCTATTCTTGAAATAAAAGTGTGTTATCATTTGAAAGTATAGATGGCAGCACGAAGCATATGCTATTTTGTTTCATTCATTTTTGCTTTATGGAAACAAGATACATTACAACTATCACACGCGTACATCAACACACACGCATATTTTAAAAAATTTAATCATAATGAAATACTTTTTTCAAGAATTTTTTATTTTTGAATCGAAACTCTATATCATAAGAAACCGTTTATAAATTATTTTTGACTGATAGATGCAACTCGGAGTGTTAACTCACTGTATATAAAAGAAATTCTGCTTTAGTAATAGGTTTATTACAGAAGAGTTGTAACAACAATTAATAAGTTTTAATTGGACATTATAAATAAAACAGTAAAAAAAACAAGTTATTCAGTCAAATTAGATGCTTATTTTTTAAACTTTAGCTTTGTAGAACTCTATGAGTAGGAATTTTTTTCTCTCTTTGACAAATTAAACATAGTACAACATAAACTCATTTTAATGAAATTAATTTATGTAACGTTATGACGAAATTAGTAATTATTGCAATTAATTAAATTGTATGAAACGCATAAAAAAGTGGTCAAATTTTTAGTGAAGAATTGAAATTCTGCTTCAATTTTTTTAAAGCATTTTGAATCTTTTCAGAGAAAAAAATTATTGAAAATTGCATAAAAAGATTGAGTTTTATGCAGTTTCAAGATTATATTTATATACAAATGTGGTCTTCTATTTACTATGCATCAAGATCTAAGTTCATAGTCTACTGGATAAAACACAGTATCAGAATATTTATTTAAGAATATAATTTTAAATTTTTTGTGGTGATATCAGTCTCTCTCTCTTTATATATATATATATATATATATATATATATATATATATATATAAAATATACTTCCATAAAATTCCCAGAAATACTTAACGTATTCACTCGAATCTATGCCGCACTATTTTTCCAGTGCTAATGGTACTGAAATTCAGGTACATCTTAGAATCGAAGGCAAAACATTTGTGGGATGTGGAAAATTGAGTTTCCATCTCTTTCAAAAGGGAAAATGTAGCCGTCTATTCTGGTCTCTTGCATCGATGACTTATTCCATTCCGCAGTTTATCTCCAGAATTCATTCTACCTTAAACATCGTTATCTGCTAGTATTTAGGGTTTTTTTATACACTTTTTTTAAATCACCTAAACATCGAAAGATATTGGTAATAGCATCAAGACGTGTTCACTATGACGCAAGTATGAAAAAGGATGGCTGATGGTTAGTGTAAATAAAAGGTTCACAAATGAAAATATGAAAGTTTTTAATAATGGTAAACAGTGGCATATCGTTCATCCCCGCATCGCAGTGAGGGGCAGAATTCTAGGGGGCCCAAGTGAGTGAGTGAATATTAACATTGCACTGTTCAGTGACACGAGGGGTTTTGGCGACGGTCCTCGTAATTTTGAACCATGGTCAAGTGATGAGGACGACACCTGAGCTGGCACCTCCTTCTCCTAACTACCCCACCACACCAACGGGAGGACGTTTGAGCTCTCGACAGATTTAACGTGCATCGCTCCCCTACACGGCGGGTCTTTAATGGTATTGGGCTCGAACTCATGACATGCCAGCCACGATCCAATACCTTAACCACTAGGCTACCGCTGCCACCTAGGGAGCCCAAAGCTTGACCGATGCCAAGTACGGCTTGGGGACCAAAACTTCACTTTGCAGGGGAGTCTAATATTCTCCATTACACCACTGCTGGAAAATAAATAAATTATTAATTTCTTATTATTTCTCATTAAAAATTAAAAAAAATTTTTTTTTGTAAAAGTGGTTCGATGAACCCCTTTTACAGAATTTTTTTTCTCTAAAAAACGTGCAGAGAATTGGGGGGTGCGGCTTAGAATCGATGGCGGCTTATATTCGAGTAAATAAGGTATACTGTCTGCGCCAGTGGTCTTCAAACTGTGTTCCACGAAACTCTAGGGTTCCATGCTCCATACCCAGGGATTCCACGAGTCACAATAAAAAATCAAAAGGAGAATTATAAATGGGAATGCAAAATGGATTCACATTCTCCATGAAGATTGTACCTGTAAAACCACAAATATATAAAGCTCTTAATAACGAATACAATACTTTTATAAAATTGTGTCTTTACATATATTACCTATATAACATGTTTTTTAATCCAGTTTAAAAATATTATTTTAAGGTATATTCTTCTTACCGCGCGAACGCGATGAGGTTCTCCCAAAACATCTCATAGCTCTAAGGGTTCCGCGAGTGGTAAAAGTTTGAAGATCACTAGTCTACGCAAATGATTTACTCGCGAACGCAAACATACACACATTTATAGAAGTTAATATGGAAATAAATCATACAAAATGAATAAAAATCTATACCTGTAATGAAATTTTTTCTTATTTTTTTAGAGCATAAAGATTTTATCATCACGTTTGACTCAATGAGTTGAAATTTAATAATTTTGTGATTTTACTATTTATTATACACTTACTTTGTAATATAGTATCATATATTGATGATCGCAGTTTGATCTTAGGAGATTTCAATGCATCTCATGAGGTATAAGGCTGAAAAAATTCCAATGCTCCTGGAAAAAAGATTTGATTGGATTCTAGAAAATGATCTAATGTTGCTAAACGATAAAAGTCCAACTTATCTCCATTCACCGGGAATATTTACATCAATAGATCTTTCTTTATCATCAATTAATTTAAATTACGAGTTATCTTGGTCTACAAATACCGATAATTTTCGAAGTAACCACCTTCCTACAATCATTCAAGATCTCCATCTTGGACAGCAGCATGCGGATATTTAAGAGCAAAAAAGATGCAACTCCCTCAAAAATAAAAATAAAACACTTTAAAGAGGAAGATTGGATAAAATACAAAAGAAATAAGCACAAAACTGAAGCGAACAATTAAAGCTAGTAAAAGAAGGCTATTGGCGCAAGACATACGAAAAAATCTCTCTTAAAGATCGTTTAAAAATAATTCGGATAATCAAAAATAGAGCAAATCCTAACCATTCTTCATTTAATATTATTGAAAACAACGGAATCATATTAACTAACGAACAAACCCAAGCAAACATTTTCTTACAATACTATGCAAAACAAAATAACGATAGCATTCAAAAAATACCTCTATTCCGGACAATAATAAAGATATTAATATACCGTTTTCTTTAAAAGAATTAGAAATAGCAATATCTTATCAAAAGAACAGCAGTCCAGGACACGATAAAGTTTCTATCCAAACAATCAAACATCTCCCCACCAAAGGAATAAATTTTCTCCTGAAATCTTAAAATGACAGTTGTTTTCCAACAGATTGAACTCACTCAGTTATTTTACCTTTCTTAAAACCTCACAAAAATCTCTAGGAAGAGAGTTACGTCATACCGTCCAATATCACTTACTGCAGTAATTGCTAAATTATTAGAAAGAATGATCCTGCACAGAATAATAGATTTCAGTTTTCGCAATAAAATTTTTCATGCAAATCATCATGGTTTTTACCCTCATATATAGAAGCAGCATTAATACTCTAATTCAATTACACTATGATATTATACTAGCTAGAGAATGCAGGGAATATTTTTTCTTGGTAGCATTAGATATTAAACCAGTATATGACTCAGTGTGGTCAAGTGGTCTGGTTCCAAAATTAAAAAAAGTCGGATATTCTGGTAGATTGCTACGATGGATTCAAAACTTCTTGCATCAGAGAATAATACAAATAAAATGGAGAAATAATTTTTCGAAAATCATCCAAAAATAATTATGGTGTACCTCAAGGTAGTATTTTAGCCCTTTCCTTTTTATTATTTTTCTGTCAGACTTATTTGAAATCCACCATAACAGCCATTTACTGATATATGCAGATGATATCTTTTTATATAATAGCGGCACAAATTAGAATGAATCAATAGGTGAAATGCAACAATCATTGAATAATATTTCAGCCTGGTGTAAAAAATGGAAATTGACTACCTCTCTAGAAAAAAGCAGCCTAATCAGCTTTTCCAGAAAAAGAAGCACTATACTACCAATACTTAAAATATGCGGCAAACCTATTCCCGAATCTAAAGATCCTGGGTATAATCTTTGACCCCAATATCACTTAGAAAAATCATATTATTTACTTACGACAGAAAGGATTCAATTATTTAAATGTCATTAAAGCCTCATATTCTCCTAAAATAGGAACAAGAACTGACACTCTTTTAACAATTATAAATGCAACAATCCGCTCTATCTTTGACTATGGAAGTCAACTATTTTCCTTTGTTAGTAGTACTAATAGACAGAAACTAGAACCAATATATCATGCTGCCTTGCGATTAGCCCTAAACCTCCCAAGAATCATCCCGGTAGTTTTATTAACAACAGAATCTATAAATAGCAGTATTTATAATCGTCATAATCTCCTTTGTCAAAACTTTTTAACTAAACAACTAGCATTAAAGAACTGGTCACCGAATGCAAGATTATTTTGGGATATTCATGAAATTTTCTATAAATTTGAAGGGGAAAAAAAGAAACCAGTATTTTTTTTCCAAAAAACAATCAACCTCCTCCAAGAACTCTACATCTCTAAAGTGGATATTCTTCAATGGATCTCTCCTCCACCGATCTATGAAAATCATAAAATAAACATTTATACGCATGAACTGCCTTTTCAAAACAAAGATCTTCCAGATACCATAGTATAAAATATGTTTATTGATTACATCCAAACAAATTTTAATAACAGTATCCTAATAGCAACAGATGGCTCAAAAACTACAAATCAGACATCAATAGGAATTTTAATTTCCAAGAAAAACGTCCGACAAAATTTCCTACTAAGAGAGATGATTTCAATTTTCACAGCTGAAGCTATAGCCATATGGACTGCGTTACAAAATTGGATTACAGAAGCAGAAAACTATGTTATCCAGACGGACAGTTTATCAGTTTTAAAAAGAATCCAAAATATTAATAGAAAATCCAATACGATAGTTTTAAATTTGTTCAACTTTGCAAGAGAGTCTCCAAATAGTTCCATCCATCACATTCATTTGGGTACCGGCATATAAGAGAATAGAGATCACTGAAGGTACCGGCATATAAGAGAATAGAGATCACTGAAGGTACCGGCATATAAGAGAATAGAGATCAATGAAGGTACCGGCATATAAGAGAATAGAGATCAATGAAGGTACCGGCATATAAGAGAATAGAGATCATGAAGGTACCGGCATATAAAAAAGAAATGAAGTACGATATAAGAGAATAGAGATCAATGAAGGTACTGGCATATAAGAGAATAGAGATCAATGAAGGTACCAAAGTTTAGGAAATGTGCTTTAGTTTTAAAGGGAAATATTCTGGAAGTGATTGAAATGTTTAAAAATGTAAGATATTGAAATAAAAGATAAGGTAATTTAAAAAGCACACATTTGAAACAGATTGAATGAAGGAATAGAACCCCCCCCCCCCCCCACGATGATTCGAATGCGTTGAAAGGGTAAATTCGAAAAATAGAGCTGACTATGTATTTTAATTTTAGATAAATATCAGTTCGATCAGTGCACAAAGTAGTTTAGGCCATGAGTTTCGTTGGCAAGTCCACTTGGATTTCATGACTCGACAACTTCGGATGGCCTCGTTTGCCTATTGGTCAAGGTCACGAACTCGTGGCTGGCATGTCATCAGTTCAAATGAGTGAGTGTGGGAAAATTAACGTCGCACTATTCTGCTATACGAGGGCTTTTGGCGAAATAACTTGCAATTTTGAACCACGTCCAAGTGACGAGGACACCTGAGTTAGCACCCCCATCTGCTAACTTCCACATCACACCAGCGGGAGGACGTTTGAGCCTCGACATATCAAACGTACATCGGCACCCTCGGCACAGGCGGGTCTTCAGCGATACTATCATCAGTTCGAGCCTAGTGTCATTGAAAACCCATCCTGTGTGTGTAAAGGAGGCTGTTGTACGTTAAATATGTCGAGGCTGAAACGTCCTCCAGTTGGTGTGATGTGGAAGTCAAGAGAGGGGGGAGGGTGCCAGCTCAGGTGTCGCCCTCGTCACTTGACCATAGTTCAAAATAATGACCGCCCCCAAAAGCCCTCGAGCTGCTTTTTATTGTGCGACGTTACTTTAACTTTCATTCCCAGTCCACACAGATTGGGTCATGAAACTCTGTTAGTCTGCCCTTCCTATATTTTAAATAATCATATTAATTATGAAAACTGATTTGTGTGATATTGCGGGAAGATTAAAAATTAAGCAAGTTATTAAGACCAGTTTCTTTAACAAATAATTTGCTCGTAGTTATTAAATAGTTTTAGAAATAATTAAGCAATTGAATAAATAATAATAATTAAATTGATTTTTGAATAAATTTGGTTAAAAATTTCAATTTAGCAAAAGTTACTGCAGTTTAAGGGCAATATTAAATTTGATTATTAAAAATTCGTTGCTTATCCTATGTGGTTGAAACTTAAATAAAAAGCATGCGGATAAGGTTAATGTCCTGAAACTAATTAATGAAATATAAGAAATTACATTCTCATAGAATGGAAATTCTCAAAATTATCGATAATTACGTTGCTAGTTATCAATTCGGGCGTAGTCTTACTTTACAAAATATTTCTAAGCCTTTGAGTGGAGTGCGAGAGTGTTTCAAACACGAATACTATTTTGGGCGTAATCTAACACATTTATTATAAATTAATTGGCTATACTTAGGAGAACTAACAACAAGTTTAAAACTTAGTTTATTTAAAGCCTGTTAAACACACACATTTATCACATATATAACGAGATTTGTTATCAGATTATGGTTTATCAATTCCATTCGTTTCTTTTTTTATACGTTAAAAGTGTTTTCTGAAAATTATTCAACATAATAACGTTAGCATGAAAATTAAAAAATCTGAAATAATAATCAGAATTTCATCTTAACACATGAAAATAAATATTTGTATTACTGTTTTGAAATTATATGAAATCAAAATTGATCCGGGAAGATTTGCTTTAATGTAAATATTGTATCTACCCGAGACTTATTCTTTTGTATGAAAGAGTTTGTATTTTAAAGCAATTTCCTTCGAGGAACAAAACAAGGGTTTGGGGAAGCGAACCTTGTAATTTTCAGTTATGGATAAGTAACGAGGACGGCACCTGAAAAGGTACTCTCTTTCTTCACATTCAAAAAGAGAGTTACACCGAAGAGCCAAAACACATAACGAATACCTACAAAATAACACGTTGTACTACTTTTTACCTGCAAAACAACTGCAACTCGCCTTGGTATGGATACCACAAATTCTTGGTAGAGGACTGTCCTGCTGGAAGATTTCCCATTTTGCTCATTTCCAGTTGGAAAAACAGACGCCATATAAGGGTACAACTGATTCGCTATTATGCTCAGAATGTCTACTACTTTCACGGTTCCTTCTACCAGAACTAAGGATCACAGAGTCCCTCATGAGAACGTTCTCCAAAGCATAATAGCGCCATCACCAGCCTATGTACATGGAGGTAGCAACAGTTCGACTGTTGAAGATGGTCCATTCTGCACAACCATCGATGTGATGAATGATAAATCGGGATTTATCCTACCAGGATACACTCTTCCACTTATTTATGGCCAAGTCTCAATGTTTATAAGTCTCAGTGGCGTAACGAAGAATATTAGGCGCCCCCCCTGCAAAGTCATGTTTAAGGCCCCAAGCCGGATCATAGAAAGGACTGCAAAACCATAATATAACATAGGCTTGCCCCCCCCCCGCGATGCGGGGATTGTAGGGGTGTACATTACGCCACTGCTAAGTCAACTCGAAGCGTAGTTGGCAACGACGCTTGGTCAGCAGAGGCCCACGAGTGGGACGTTTGGTGTGCAGTTCCATATCCAACAGTATCCTCTGAGCTGTGTGTTCCGAAACATTTGTACTTGGACCTGCATCGTATTGGGCTGTCAACTGATCCACTGTTTGATGTCGATTTGGCTTTATTAAACGGGACAACTTTGGACATCCCCCCCCCCTTTTTTTTTTATCATACGTAGACGTCGAGCAGCTAGGCGTCTACTTCTGGTTTTACTGTTATTTATCCACTTTTCACGAACACTAAAAACACCAGAACACAAGCAATCTTCTAGTCATACTGTTTTGGAGATATTCGTTCCGAATCTTTGGGCCGTTACAATCTGCTCTCTTTCAAATTCGCTTAAACCAGCTGTTTCCCCCCTCACTCGTAAAAGTGAGTACAAGAATTATAGCTTCCTTCTTCAGTGTGAGGGAATATTAACTTCGCATTATTTAGCTACTCGAGGGCTTTTGGCAACGGACTTCAAAATTTTGAACCACGGTCAAGTGACGAGGACGATACTAAGCCCTGGCACCTCTCTCTCCTAATTTCCACACTACACCAATGCGAGGACGTTTTAGCCTCTACAAATTTAACGTGAATCGGCCCCCTCTGTACGGTTGGTCTTCAGCGGTACTAGGCTCGAACTCATGACACGCCTGCCACAGGTTCGTTACAATGACCACTAAGCTACTACGGCCCCCACTGCCTTCTCCGCGCACAGTTAAATACCATTCTCTCATAATCACTCGGGTTCCTCGTCATTTGGACGAGTTCATTGAAAAATGTGGAGGTGTTCATCATGTTTTGACTCGATAGTGTATATTTACGTCTCACTACAAAGCTGCGCGAAGGATATTGGGGACGGACCTCGTAATTTTGAACCATGGTCAAGTGGTGAGGACGACTCCTGAGCTGACACCTCCTCTCTCTCCACACATCCACACAAACTGGAGGACATTTGAGACTCGACATATTTAACGTACATCGGCCCCCTCTAGACGGCTTTCCGTCTTCAGTGGTACTTGGCTCGAACTCATGACACGCCAGCCACAGGTCCGTTACCTTGATCACTAGGCTACCGCGGCCACACCGCTTGCAGGATTATTAAAGAACGATATTTTCATTAAATTCGATTTATGTGATATTTGTATTTTCTCAAGGTAAAATAAGGACTAATGGAATGAAATTGTGAATTCTTTTTTTTACTTTAATTTCTTATAGTTTTTGCTTGTTTTTCACTGGAAACTTTAAAAGAGTTAAACAGTAACGGTAACGGTTATACAGTTACGTGGAACCTTAGAGAAATCTATATCATCCACTCAATCATAATAAGTAGAAAAAAATAAGAATATTTTGCTGAAGTAAGAGTTTAATATATATAAGATGACTTACTTTTGTATGTCTTGTGAAGTACTTAAAAACATCAGTAAATCTGTATGCTTGTGAAATATTTCATTAACCTCCATAAATAAATGAAGTACGAATATTTTTTAAAATTTTAATAATCAATTTCCTTTTTTATGCATTTGTAATATCATACAATTCCTTTCTTTGCCATTGTGAAGAGATTGTATTACGTATACGTTGTACCTCAGAGAGATTTTCGTAGTAGGTATGCTCTATATGTATGTTACCTTATGAAGTTCAGTTTATTAAAATAAAAATTCAAAAATAAATGAAATTACTTTGGAAATACTGAAATTATAAACCTACGACATATTTAGCAGAAAACATTAAGAATACAACATAAAACTTGATCATTAGGAGAGCAGAATCGTTATTGGAAGATAGCCAAGTTGTTTGTAGAAAAATCCACTTTTGAAAAAAAGGAAAAAATATTTTGACTTTGTCTCTATATACTTACGTTTAGTTTTGATATTTTTCAATACACTCAAGGAAATCTACTCATAGGCCCATTACGGCCCTTGAAGCCCAGTGGTCATGGTCATGAACTCATACACACACACACATATACTATTTCTCTCGAGTGATTGGTTTGAGTCCTGGTGCCGTTGTGATGCATGAGTTGTAGTGGCACCAGGTTCAAAGTTCTCATGTTGGCGTAGTGGTAAGGCTTGGAGTGAGTGAACGTTGGGAAGGCGACGGACCTCGTTATTTTGAACCATGGTCAAGTGAGGAGGATGACACCTGAGCTGGTACCTCCTCTTCTAACTTCAACACCATCCCAACGGGAGGACATTTGAGCCTCGACATATTTTTTACGACATCTGCCTCCCCTGAATGGTGGGTCTTCAGCAGTATTAGGCTTGAACTCATGACATGACAGCCACGAGTCCGTAACCTCAGAGACGTCTTAAGACTCTTTGAGGTCCTGGGCCCTTATGCAAAAGTAGGCCCTACCGGAAATCTTTAAAAGTAGACAGTAAATAGCATGCCTTGTTAAATACTCGTTCAAATGGTCATTTTATGCAAATAAATGTGTACGACTCACAATCTCAAAAACTTAGGCACAAACTGGTTCGACCGATGGCCACATTTCGACTCAAGGAATTGCACGATTGTTTATGGTATTAGGACTAGGCCTAGAAATGGACAACGGTCATCAGAAAATAATGCAGAATTACCACTTTTGCCAATTGACATGCAGTTTGAAATTCCCTGTTTTTCGGAGAGTATGTACGGGAATAAAATTTGACCGTTAAAATTATCCGGATCATGATCTTATTAAAACAAAGTCGAGAACGAAACGAGGCCCTCACTTAAGTCGAGGCCCTGGGCCCGGGCCCAGTTGGCCCATGCCTTAAGACATCCCTGCGTGACCTTGACCACTAAGTTACCACGGCCACGTGGAAACTTGGAGAGAGGTGTCGATTGAGGTGTCGTCTTCTCATCGAAGTATAGTCCTCGCCCTTGATCAAGGTTCAAAATTATGAGGCCCGATTAAAAGTAAAGCAACATTGCTAAATTGTCATTGTAAATATACAGACTTAAATATTTATTAGTACATTTAAAAAATATATAAAAATTGTGACTTTCATATTTTTAATATAATGGAGAACGTGATTTGTAACTGCTTGAACAATTTATGTTAAAACTTAAATTTACTATAATGATTGGATAGAAGATATTCATGATTTTCTAAGCAGATGGTTTATTTCGGTTAAGATATTAAAAATAAAAATAAATTTAATTGAGATAAAAATAATTCAGTTTAATCTTGCTTCAGGAATTAGTTTACTTACTTTACAGTTTATCTAGCTATATTTTTTTTATTGCAAAAATAAGAAGCTACTATTGAATTGATTAAATGAATATTACAATATGTAGTTGGTATTTAATGTCCCAAATCTAACCAGAAGAAAAAGTCTCGTTTATTTTTATTATTTTTTTTATTTATCTAGCGATACACACTGGACAAGTAATGGTTATAATAAAAACATTTTTGACGTAAACGCGCCACATGCCCTGTGGCCGTGTAGTCTAATGGTCACGGTCACGGACTCATGGACGATGTGTCATGAGTCCTAGTGCCAGGGAAGACCCGTGTAGAGAAGTTGATGCACATTACATTTGCCGAGTCTCAAAGTCCGGACGTTGGTGTAGTACTTTGAAGTGGGGAGATGTCCACTCAGTTGCCGTCATTGTCACTTGACCAAGGTTCAAAACTATGAGGTCCTTCACCAATAGTCTTCATGTTGCTTTATAGTTATGATGTTAGTAAACTCGCCCCAGTGTTTCAGAACATTCAGCTTGGCATTTGAAAGATATACATGGCGTTATGGAGCTATTTTTTAAAAACATTTTTTATTAATATGTGTTTATTTTACTCTACTGGGGGGGGGGATACTGTTATTTCATTTTCAACACAATCAAAAGTTCAATTAATCTTAAGATATAACTTTTATGCTGCCAGTATTAAAACTGATTTTAGCTAAATAATTTCAAAATCAAATAAAACTTGCATTTAAATTTAGAAAGCTTATGATTTCGATTTCAGACAATTAGAATGTGCATTAGTGGCTGTTACTTTACTTTCCGAAATCAATAATAGTTCAGGGTAGGGATTGCGTGGTTTGAATAATAAGGACAATAACTGTTTAATTTTTTCGGCTTTCATTTTTACCAAAACTAGAAAACCAGTTGCGAAGCCGGATTTATAAAAAATAAGAATCATCTGTAATTTTTTATAAACACTCGTGTACACAAAGGAGATGTGTGTGTGGGGGGGGGGGTAATCCCCCCATAGGTCAACTAATTTTTAATTTTTACTATAGAGAATACCACACCCATAAAATAGGTGTGTGTACGCCACTGATTATAACTAATAGTCGGCGCAACACAGTATGCAAAAAATGCTGACCAGAGACGTTTTAAGGCATGGGCCAACTGGGTCCGGCCCCAGGACCTCGGCCCAGTTCTCCCCCCCCCCCCCAACACCTCAATGGACGCCTCGTCTCGTTCTCGACTCAGCCTTAATAAAATCACGATTCGAGTAATTTCAACGGTCAAATGTTATTTTCGGTTGTATTCTCCGAAAAACTAGGAATTTCGGATGATATGTCAACTGGCTATATGTGATGACCGTCATCCATGTATAGGCCTAGACCTATCACCATACACCATCATCACTCTTTCAATCAAAAGGCGGTGGTTGGTTCAGCTGGTTTGTGCGACTGTAAGTCGTGCACATTTATTTGTTTTGGGTTATTGTTTGTACAAGTTTTTGACAACGTATGCAATGTACTGTCTACTTTTAAGGTCATAGATGGGGTTTACATTTGCGTATGGGTCTAAGGGCCTTCTTTTGCGTAAGGGTCTAGGGCCTTAAGAATTCTTAAGATGTCCCTGATGCTGACCACATTTTAAAATTAAACATCTGCCGATAGATTAAAAACAAATACATACGACGGATGATCAGAAAGAAAGCTTACAAGCCGCAGCATTTGAAAACTACATATTGTGGAGATATTTTGTTTCTCCAGATTGGAGACAAATGGCGCTACTTGTCCTTCAGCTGGTTTGCAGGTAGGTAGAGAAAGTTCCCAGATAGATCAAGATGATTGAAATGGTAAGAGTTTAAAAAATTGGTTTCATTTGGAAGTGCGAGCCGTTATTTGATTTTTATGGGCAAAGAATGCGTCAGCATCTGACATTCACAGTCAGATCGTGGAAGTTTATGGTGAAGAAGCAATGAGAAGACAGCTTGTAGCGAAATGGTGTCACTCTTTTCAATCAGGCAGACAAGATGTCGAAAATTGTAATATGGCAGTGAGCGGCCAGCCAAGTTCTTCAACGACAGAAATCAACACGGCACGAATTGAAGAAATGATTCAAAATGATCGACGGGTAGGAGTGAAATCTCGTCAGAGCTGGGATAGAACTATGGTAGCGTGCAGCATATGTGCTGCGATATTCCAAGACAGTGCTGTGAAAACATCCGCCGAGACCTGGCTCAGGGATGATTTCTACCAAGGCGGGTTAAACAAGTTGTTTCTGCATTCTGATAAATGCCTAAATAGACTTGGTGATTATGTCGAAATGGGATAGACGTATACCTCTTAATTCCTTTTTGTATTTTCTGTCTATTGTTAATAAATATTTCTTTATTCGACTTGTAATCTTTTTTTCTGATCAACCCTCGTATCAGAGATACATCTCTGTGCTTACAGCAGGAAAAAAAAAAAGATAGTCTATACAACAATTTAAATAGAAACTGGAGATATGTAAAATTTATGTAAGACGCTTCAAAGCACACAGTTATTGTGAAAGAAAAATGACGCCATATGAAAAGAATTGAGTGAGCGGGAGTTTTACTCGTAAGTAAATACGTTGATTAAGTAAGCAAACATTTTATTTTTCGAATTGGATTTAATGAACAGCCGCAATTGTCAAAGGTATGTAATATATACAAAATGATGGTTTTTTATTCTGATATTTTTTCACACGTAAGTATGTATAATTTAGAAAAGGAAAGAGATTTTTTTTTATAAAAGCAGTAAATACTTAGTTGTTTGTATTAGTAGTATGGTATACTCTCTCTCTCTGATGAAACCGAAAAATCAGTCTTCAACTCGAATAACAATGAGGTTTCGGTTCAAATTTTGAGTCGGTTCTCCGGATAACCAGTCTCCTCGAAATTGATTTTACAATCACTAGTCAGAAGAAGTGTGTGCATATATATATATAGCGCTTTTTTTAAAATCTATTAAATGTGGTTACATTTTCAAAAAGTAGAAAACGTTTTTAAGTATATTTATTCGTAAATTTGAGAATATTGTCATATTCGATTTCTTATAACTGAATATGACATTTAAACATAAAATATTCTTATCTCCTGGCTTAAGAATTATCTTTGAAGTAAAGATCTAGAATGGAAGATAAGAGGGATATTAGATTTGTAAGGAAAATTGCCTGGATTTATGTAGCAAAAAAAAAAAAAAAGTATAGAAAAAAGTTCAGTCCAAACAGTTGTTAAGTGGACTTATTTGATTTACGCCGTTAGAGTGACTTAACGGACTACCAATCACAGAAAGGGCTGACAATCAAACAATTCCTGTAAAACTGGATGAGAACTTTCACTCATAACTACAATCTCACTTCTTTAGCTTCAACTTGATTTTTTTTCATTCTACTTGGTTAATTTTTGGATGAATACATTACGAAATCCATAAGGGGAAAAAATCAAAATCATTGGATTGGGTAATCCGACTACTTGGCGACAACTTTTTTTAAAAAAATAATGGAGATATGGGGATTTTTTTGTGGTTTTTAGATTTGTTTAGTACATTTTAAGAAAAATATGCTAAAATTAAGAAGAGAAAAAGAAATTATATGATACTAAAATGTGTGTGGGTAAAAATGTACAAAAAATAACATAACCGCGGCCCATTCTGCACCAAAAGCTTATGAACAATTTTTCAATTCTGATGTGTTGCTATGCAATTCATTTTTTAAATGACCTTCAGGATAAGAGATATTTTAATTTTTACAAAAACTAAAGCAATTCATCTTAGTTACTATATGAAATTTGCTACAGTGATTATATTAACGTAAGGGACTGTTAATTTTGTAATATAACAAGGATTGATAAATCTGAATGTTAAAACACTTCTACTATTATACAGAAAACATACACAAAAAATTTCAGTTAATTATTTTCAAAACTTTTTGAGCAATCGCTGGCCCCGTTTGAGCATTTAAAAAAAAACATATTTCGAGTAAAACGAATTTAAAGCATGACAACTTTCTTAAAGTAATGGCATCTGTTTTTACTAAAACACTTGTAGTTTTTGCTCTAGTGAACGGAAAATAATAAACTTGATATTTTTATAAAAAGCTAATACATATAAAATAAAATAATAAAAAAAATTGTCAATTTTTGGCGAAATTCATAATTTTAGGTAGTCGGATACCTTAACTTATTAAGGTACGGAAAATACTTTTTCTTTTGTCGTGGATTTAAATTTTTAAAGATTTTATTCAAGTTAAACGCTATTGTTTTAATCGATTTATTTTCTTCTTTATTCTTGCCCGAACTGTTTTATGGGTTTATTTTTTGTTGTGAAATTGTTGTTTACATATAAATGTAATACGAAGAATAAAAGCCGAGTGAATAAAATTATTAGTCAAAATGGTAACTAGTCAAAAGAAACACTTTAAATTGTTAATTCCTTTCTTAAGTTTGATGGGATTCAAATCATACTATTTTTCGTAAGATTATCCTTAATTTTCATATTTTCAGTTTCTCATAATTGTGATCTTACAATCTAACTTTCCAAAATGACTAGTCAAAAGAAACACTTTAAATTGTTAATTCCTTTCTTAAGTTTGATGGGATTCAAATCATACTATTTTTCGTAAGATTATCCTTAATTTTCATATTTTCAGTTTCTCATAATTGTGATCTTACAATCTAACTTTCCAAAATGACTAGTCAAAAGAAACACTTTAAATTGTTAATTCCTTTCTTAAGTTTGATGGGATTCAAATCATACTATTTTCGTAAGATTATCCTTAATTTTCATATTTTCAGTTTCTCATAATTGTGATCTTACAATCTAACTTTCCAAAATGACTAGTCAAAAGAAACACTTTAAATTGTTAATTCCTTTCTTAAGTTTGATGGATTCAAATCATACTATTTTTCGTAAGATTATTCTTAATTTTCATATTTTCAGTTTCTCATAATTGTGATCTTACAATCTAACTTTCCAAAATGACTAGTCAAAAGAAACACTTTAAATTGTTAATTCCTTTCTTAAGTTTGATGGGATTCAAATCATACTATTTTTCGTAAGATTATCCTTAATTTTCATATTTTCAGTTTCTCATAATTGTGATCTTACAATCTAACTTTCCAAAATGACTAGTCAAAAGAAACACTTTAAATTGTTAATTCCTTTCTTAAGTTTGATGGGATTCAAATCATACTATTTTTCGTAAGATTATCCTTAATTTTCATATTTTCAGTTTCTCATAATTGTGATCTTACAATCTAACTTTCCAAAATGACTAGTCAAAGAAACACTTTAAATTGTTAATTCCTTTCTTAATTTGATGGGATTCAAATCATACTATTTTTCGTAAGATTATCCTTAATTTTCATATTTTCAGTTTCTCATAATTGTGATCTTACAATCTAACTTTCCAAAATGACTAGTCAAAAGAAACACTTTAAATTGTTAATTCCTTTCTTAAGTTTGATGGGATTCAAATCATACTATTTTTCGTAAGATTATCCTTAATTTTCATATTTTCAGTTTCTCATAATTGTGATCTTACAATCTAACTTTCCAAAATGACTAGTCAAAAGAAACACTTTAAATTGTTAATTCCTTTCTTAAGTTTGATGGGATTCAAATCATACTATTTTTCGTAAGATTATCCTTAATTTTCATATTTTCAGTTTCTCATAATTGTGATCTTACAATCTAACTTTCCAAAATGACTTCTAAGAGTACAATACAATTTTTATCTCCACTGATCTATTTTTTTGAATTAAAAAAACTACAATTACTCATCTATGGAAATGCTACGAATTAAAACAAAAAGAAAGAAACAATTGTTAGAAGTAAATTAAAAGTTAAAACATAATTTCTTAAAAAAGGTAATGGACTGAGTGAACAGGAGTGGAGCAAGCTATACATTAAAAAAATAAGACATAGATATTATTTTTCATAGCCGTACAACGTGAAAATCTGAAATATTTAGAAGCTAATTTTTTAAACGTAATTCTTCTTCAAGGGTTCAAGAGCCATAAGTGGGCCTTGGCTTTCTCCAGAAGTCTTCTTCAGGCATCTCTACTTTTTCAACTGTTTTCCAGTTTTTGACCTTTAAAAGATAAAAATTAAAATCTTTTTCAACACAATCAATGCATTTTAGCTGGGGTCTGTCCTGAGGTCTATTTCCCGTGGGATTTTCCAAAAAGATTTTCTTGCAGCAACGATCTTCACTTATTCTAGCCAGATGACCAGCCCATTTAAGTCTGTAATTTGACGAAATTTACAGAATCAGGTTGTTTGTAAATTTTATCGAGTTTTAAATTAAATCTTCTTCTCCATGATCCATTCACTTCGATCCCACCAAGAATGCAACGTAAGATCTTTCACTCGAAAATTCCCAAAGCTTCCTTATCACGTAAAGTCAATGTCCAAGTCTCTGATGCATAAGTCACGACAGATCTGAAAAGACATTTGTAAAGAAACAATTTAGTTCTTCATTTGAGAAAGCTGGATTTTAAATTCTTCAGGGCATAAAAACATCTATTTGCAGCAATAATTCTTTTAAATAAGTGTCGTTCAAACAGACGTTTTAGAGAAAATCGAAATAGTCTGTATCTTTTTAAATTCCATTATTTTCCAACTAATTTTAGGACTTAAAAGTAACCAAGAAAGCTTGAATTCAATAGAAGGAAAGTATAAACATTATTTAAATATATATATATATATATATATATATATATATAAAGAGAGAGATAAAGAGAAACCACACACATACAAACTTTCTTTGTGTGCTTCGCCTCAGTGGCGTAGCTAGGTGTCCAAAGGCCTTGGTGCAAAAAAAAGCCGAGGGCCCTTTCTTATTGGGTTTTATCAAGTAAAAAAAGTAAAAATATATTAGTATTTTATATAAATATACAAAGCTACTTTATATAACATTTTAACATCAGTCCTTTATCGTACTCTGCAAAACATAGGAAAGCAAAGCTACATAGTATTTATAAGTATGCGTATGAGTTCTCTTGTGTGAACTTGAGTGATTACCCAGGTTCGATTTGACACGTAATAGACAAAAAAATGATACAAAAATATGCATGAACAAGAAAATATAATACAATATTATTATGATTATTATTTTTTTAAATATAAAAAATACCTCTGCGAAAGATCAGAGGAGGAGGGACAAAGTTACGTCAGTATATTGCAGATACTAGATTGTAAAATACTGAAACCAGGAGAATAGAACATGAATCATATTGTTATTAAAAATAAAATGAGTAAGAAGAAATAGCTTCCTGTGTAGGTTTTTTAAAACCTATGGTAAGATTTTTCATGGAACTTGATTTTCAAGTAACAGATAGAAAAGCGAAAAAATTAAAAAATAATATAAATTTTTCAATAAGTAAAGTTCACAACACTATACAAACAAAGGAAAGTTTGAGTAAGATTTTTATACAGTTGTATATATTATTAAACTTTTCTGCTATATATATATTCACACACATATGCGCAACAACTGAAAGTGTCATGTATGTGTGTGAGTATTTTTCCCTTTGAATTAGTTTTATTTTGTGGATGCCTTTAAAAGAGCCGCATTTTCTCAACGTAGAGTAAGCCACCTAAAAATCGTAGGCTCATTTCAAGCCTTGAGCGCAGAAGATCTACAGACCCCCTTGGCACTGGAAGATTGAAATTTATAGCAGAAAATTTGGTTACGTCCCATTTATCCTGGCCCCTGGGCGCCCGCCCCAAGCGCCCAATGGATAAACTGGCACTGGGCTGAGCCACGTATAAGATTGACAGAATTTATTATTTCGAAGGAAAAAAAACAAACACTTTAAACTTACTGTGAGGAAATCATTGTCTTATAATTTAAATAAAGCGCTTTAAATTCAATTATCTGTTTCTTTTAGTTTGCTAAGATAATCACTGTTAAGAGTTATCTTTATAATACAAAATTTTTTTTCCAGTAATAAAAACAAAACAAAAAAATGTTATGAAAAAGACCCAATTGACTAACAAGACCTAAATTGCATTTCATTGCTTTTATCACGCTCAAAAATTAATTAAAAAATTCCTCTCAGCACACCCATATTCTTGGTCAGATAAATTTAACTATTTGTACAAAGAGTATCGACAATTGTATTATTGGAAATGCCAGACATTCTCTAAAAAAGAAAAGCACAGGTGTCAGCCATACATAAGAACATGAAAGAAAATCTAACTTATCTGACAAAAGCCTGATGGTTGGTAACCCTTTCCATAGAAAACCCCTTTACTCTGACCTGCCAGAGAAATAAAAAAAAAAAATTCTCTAGGGGTACATCGAGTATGCAGAGGAAGTTTTTCGCCTCTACATCTATAACAAAAGAAAGGAGAAATCAACAATACGTGTTGTCTCAGCCGTTCACTAGATGGAGCCTGCGTCGCAGCGCAAATTCAATCAAGAAATGCTGCGTGTGAGCTCTGCAGGAGAATCAGATGATCTCTGGATTTTGGCAAAGAAAGATGCTAGGTAAAGGTTTTTGTTCAACCGGACTGAAGTCGCCGGGCGCTGGTTAAGGTTCTGTTTTTCGCGAAAACTTTTCATTTCTTATTGTTGTGTTTCAAAATCATGTAGAAAAATTGAACTTTCTGGTCAAATGATTTATTTTGGAACTTCTGGAAAGACCCTATGGGGGTCTATTTTATGTTTGCATTTTTTTGACATTTCTATCAACGAGTGATCAACAAATTTAAGTGAAGTTTTAAAAATGACTATTTTGTGCAGCTTGGCGATTGGACTTCTTTTTTGCCTTGTGCAACCTAACAGTGGTTATTATCAAGGTAAGATAGCATTTTTTGTATTACATATTCATATAAAATCAATTAAGCATATGAAATGAATTCAGAATTGGTTATAATTATTGATATATTTTTAGAAACAATAATTGAGATAAAATAATTATGACTCTGTGTAAACAAACTTGAGTTAATCAAAAATGCTTGCAAATTTAATCTAATGTGATATAAACTTTTATTTCTCTTTTGATTAATGATATTTAAACACTAAAGATTTATTTTCAGTGAGCTTTATCAAAATAATAAAATAATTCACCATAAAAATTTTATTAAATAAGTTAGTTGAATCGGACCATTTTATTGTTCCGGAGATCCTAAAGCTATCAATGAAATTTTGCACTCTGAAAATATTCTCTTAAATAAATTATTCGGTATATTTAGAATAAAAATAAGTTAAAACTATTTATGTACATTTATTTGATATGATTTTTTAAAATTTTAATACCTATATTAAAATGATTTATTTGTCAAATTTTTTCCCTTTTTATATGCGGAGATGGATATGGGATGTTTCCAAGGTCATTTTGTAGAAAATTTTTATAATAGTCTTCATTTAGTTAAATGCTACATATATTCTTTGTAGCAGAAACAATTCGGCAATTTATTCGTATATCTAATTGAAATTAATAAAATAACATTTTGACACATTTCTTACACTTTTTATATACAAAAACCAATTTGAAAATGAACCAAGTACTTGAACTCAAAGAGTAAAATGAGTTCAAAGACTTTTTTTAACAAATGTATTGCATAAAAATTTTATAATATTTAATTTTTTGAAAATAATCTTTGGTCTTATAATTTTTTTTATTTGGCTTATTAAAGTAAATTCCTTAATTTTTAAAATGGTAAACGCGCGTGAAAAGTATCGACAAGTAATCGGAGTGAGTATAATTTGATTTTAGTTTGTAGCACGAGAAAAAGAGAAAGTTTCAAACTGGAATATTGAATACGGATTCATCTCTTGATTTTTTTTTGGTTATAATAACCATGAGCAAACGCTTGTTTGAGATCGCTGATTAAATTTTTGATTATCTAGTGTTTTTAATGTTGAAAAAACAATTAGTAGGGAATATTAAAATTTCAGAAATTTACGTAATCTGTGTATAATGAGTTATGGATTAATAAGTTTGGAGGTTGAAATCATAAAGTTAGTTATATTTTTAAGTCTTAAAATGCATCCCATACTTTATCCTTCAGAAAACTCGTATATAATCTAAACATCAGAATCTGTAAAAAACAAAATCTAAATTAACTGTCATTTACAAAATTTTGCCAAGTAGTAAAGATTTGTAATACATTAGAATAATTAATTACCTTCACTGAATTCGATTTTAAATATATCTTAGTTTGCCATTAAATTTTTGACTCCTAGAGGAAATTAAGTGAAAAAATATGCGTCTTATTTGGTATCAATAGGGCATCAAATTACACTCTAAAACTTGTCTTACAATATTTTTGTAATGTTATGTGCAAGTTATTTAAGTTTCGGAAAAATTTCCTCAGGTTTTCAACTCAAAATTAAACTGGATATTATTTATCGAACTGTTCATGCTTATAAGAATGCCACAATGAATGCTAAATGTAAAGTTTCAAAAGTAGCTGAAAATAACTTAAAATCAAACGTTCTGTTTACTAAATACACAAATAGCACAAAAAAATGGTGATTAACAACCAACGATTACTTTCTGCTCATCTTTTAGAAGTCCATTTAAAACATTTGCGCTCAGAAATATTAATACAGCGATAAAATCTGCTCCTAAACTAAAATAAATCTTGTCGAAACCGGTTCTAAACTACATTTCACTCTCACCTTTACTAGTTGCTCTCTAAATTCAACCTGTTGTAACCTTTAAAAATAAGTTGCAATGTGAATATATATGCCTGTGTATAAAGTCGACCCAAAATGGAAGAACTGAACTCAATTTTTGGAAAATGGCGAATATTGGATAATGTTATTTGTACAGTTCTTGTATTTAGTTAAAATATCAAACAATGAAGCGTTAGAACTAATGAAATGTTCAGATTTACACATTATCAGCGGCACGAAATACCATGGATTCTTCGCATTAAACCCAATGGGAAACATTCACATGATTCTAAAGGCCAATTCTTAACAACGACAAGCTATAATAAGGATCCGTGAGATGCTTTGAGTAGGGGAAAAGATAGGATGAGGATTGATGAAGTCTGTGGATGAAAGTTTGGCAGTAATTCCTTGTCCCAATCCAGGATAATCACTAAGGATGAAAAGATGGTGAGGGGGATGAAATCCGCTTAGAAGTCCAATATATCGCTACAATTTTTATTTACGGCTTTCAGCTGTGCCGAAGAGCGTTTTCAGTGTCAATTTGTTCCGCGGCAAATTGAGTAAATAGTTATAACAAAAAATTCTTAAAAGGTTTTATTACCAAATTTGTACAGAAATCATCTGGAGTTTTCGTTAGCGTGTGGTGTGTATCGGAAATAGAAATTTTGATTAATTTATTTCTGTTCATTTTGGATCGTTGCCAACAGCTTGCTGTGCATGTGGAACGCGATGCACGAAGTTAAAAAATTTCCAAATCTAATCTTCTTGCCAGAAGTATTAAAACTTTAATTCAAAAATGATTTATTAGTTTTAAAGTGTACATATAGAAATAAGAATATTTCTCTACTGGTTTCATTACTCCATTCAGCCAATACTTAAAAAGGACAATTTAAAAAAGTACTAAAAATAGAATTTCTTCAAAAGAAATATTACTAAAAAAATATTAAATATGTGACAAAAAACAGTGGCATTTGTATTTGAAATATTTCTATGGTGCTCTTTCGAATGAAATTTTCTTTACTTTTATTTGATCGTTATTAACTGCGTGCTTTATTCTTGATTATCTTTTCACTGCAGAAGTAGAAAATCAATTATCCTTTTTCAGATAAGGCTGTTAAATTAATTTTAAAATACCATTTTCACTACCTATTTACCAAAATCAACCAAGTTCAATATTGCTGCAACTAACTGAACTACGTGTGTGACGCTTACCAGTTGAGACTCAAGACAGTTCAAATAATTTTAGTTATTAAATCTATACTATTAATCAACTTTTAAAATGGATTAAGAATACAATTTAGATTTATCCTTTTGAACGAAATGTATCGAGGGAAACTTGTATCTTACAATTAATCAACAATAAAAACTCGGAAACAATTTTTTTTGCAGGAATCTAATTTTATTGAAATATACTGATCTTACGCAAATAGCTTCCAGTCTTTTAGAGCAACGTTAATAAAGTAAAATTAATCTACCGAACCAAATTTTTTAAGGTTATTTGTTTGTGTATTTTTTATAGAAATTCGAATTTCTCTTGACAAAGGTTTAGTAAATACAGCAAATTAAAGGATAGATTCGATTTTTAAATACATGCCAAACCTGTTGGGTTATCCATTTATCCAATTGAAAAAGAAAAAATTTTTTTCACTCATAAGTTCCTATTTTTCTTTTCTTTCCTTTTTACTTTTCATATCTTGTAAAACGAACTACTTTTTTAACAAATTTTAAAATTGATTAGCGTGATGAATCTTAACCTTCGCAAAATTTCCCGTTTCGTTTGCTTATCTTGTATTGAGGTTCTACGTGCGAGCTTATAGAAGTAGAGATTTTTTTATTGAAATTTGTATATCTTTTGACAAAAGTTTAGTAAATGCATTAAATCAAAGGGAAGATTCGATTTTTAACTACACGCCAAACGTATTGGGTTATTAGTTTAACTAATAAAAAAATTTTTTTCACAAATAATTTCTATTTTTATTTTTTATGTCCTATAAAACGAACTACTTTTTTGACGGATTCTAAAAGTGGCTAGCGTGATGAGTCTTAACCTTCGTAAAATTTCCTGTTTCGTTTGCTTAGCTTGTATTGAAGCTCTACGTGCGAGCGTATTAAAGTAGGTTATTTACCTTTTAGCTGTAGGTTAGGCGAGACATAGACCGGTTATTAAAAGACACTAAGTACATTTGCTGAGATAAATGCGTAAAATCTGTTACTAATTTTGTTGCTTTTAATGATTAAAAACGAGCAAAACTTTCAGTGAAGTTTAAAAATCGATTAATCAAGTGTCATTTTCAATTATTTTTATTTTAAATTTGCGTATCCTTAGAACTATTTTTATGAATTTTTGTCGCATAAACTATTAATAAAGCAATCTTTTTCAAAAAATGATTGATTTTTTAAAATTTTAGGTCGATATTTTTTCTTCAAATTAGTTTTTTGATGCGTATGTACAAAAATAGCATTTTTCCTTCTATTTTATTATTCGTATCTATAGTATCTTCCTTGAATCTATTTATCATTGTATAAATATGTACTTCAGATTCACTTAAACTGAATGCGAGATGCAAATGCACATCTTTCTTTGAAAACTGTATCTTATTGAATTTAAAATAAATAACATATTTAACTTAAAGTAAAAAACATAAGCATTTCAACTTATATAATCAGAGATAAAGTCTGAGTAAATCCTTGAAAATATTCCTGTTCTACAATGCATGGAATTAGTCAATATAATGAAAATCATCAATTTAATCTTCAAGTCTAAGAGCTCAAATAGCTTATAATTCACCAGAAAACGCATAGTAGGAATATTTCTTTCAGTGGTTTTATTTAGACTTCTTAAATTTTAAAGATGTTAGTATGTTGAGGGGTACAAACTTCAATTAAACTATTAAATATGGACCGGTATTTGTAGAAGAAAAACAGTAATTGATTAATTATTCAATTTTTAATAATAAATAATTCATAAATTCTAATAGAATATAATATTAAATCCAATTACATTAATTTAGGCAATTTTTGACGTATGTGAATGGTATGACAATCTGCAAAATTGTGTAAAATTTCTTTTTCAATTTGAAGATGTTTGCATATATAGAGATACATTTCCATCAATCTATAATCAAGGACGTCTTAAGGCATGGACCAACTGGGCCCGGGCACAGGGCCTCGTTTCGTTCTGACTCATTCTTAATAACATCATGATCTTAATCATTTTAATACTCTAATGTTATTTCGGTACATATTCTCCAAAAAAAACCCCAGGGAATTTCAAACTACATCTCAACTGGCAACAGTGGCATGACTGTTGGCTAGGCCTAATACCATAAGCAATCCGTCAAATTATTTAGTCGAAATATTGCCATTGGTCGAGCTGGTTTGTTCCGAGGTTTGTGAGCCATGCAGATTTGTTTCAAATTACCGTTTGTACGAGTATTTGACATATTTGACAATGCATATTGTATACCACGGGTGTCAAACTCGCGGCTCACAACGTAAATTTTTGCGGACCAGACAATATATCGGCACATAATAATATATAATAAAATAACTAACCGATGCAGAATAAAAATAAGATAGGTGGAATTCTCAAAACTTTTTAACTATACGCTTTTTTTTGTAATAATTAAACAAAATGCATAAATTTCTTTCGAATATTTTTATTTTGAACATTAAAAACATGTGACCCTCAACCTAAAATAAAATGGAACTTGCTGCCCTTAATCAGGGACGTCTTAAGTCCCGGGCCCAGGGCCTCGACCTAAGTGGGGGCCTCGTTTCGTTCTCGACTTTGTCTTAATACGATCATGATCCGCAGATAATTTTAATGGTCAAATATTATTCCCGTACTTATTCTCTGTAAAACAGGAAATTTCAAACTGCATGTCAACTGGCAAGAGTAGCATTATTATGTGTTGGCCATTGTCCATGTCTAGAACTAATGCCATAAACAATTATTCAACTCATTTAGTCAAAAATGCGGCCATCGGTCGAGCCGGTTTGTGACTAGATGGCGAGTCGTGAACATTTATTTGTATAAAATTACCATTTGAACGAGTGTTTGACAACGCATGCCATTTTCTGTCTACTTTTAAAGATTTCAAATAGGGCCTATTTTTGCATAACGGTCCAGGTCCTCAAAAAATCCTAAGATTTCTCTGGGCCCAGGGCCTCAAAGAGTTTTAAGACGTTCCTGCCCTTAATATCATACGAGTTTGATATGCCTGCTGTATACTTATTGTCTACTTTAAACGTCATAGGTAGGGCCTACTTTTAAATAGGGATCCAGAGCCTCAAAAGTCTTAAGGCGTCCCTGTCTATAACACAATGTCTTATTCCCATTCTATTTATTTTTAATTGTTCCCTTTAATGTTAATCCAACAGAGAAGTTATATATTTGTTTTCTATAAAAGCAAACCTTTGATAACTGTAAAACAGCTCTGAAAGGCCTGCTATTAAAAATCTACAGCGAGCTGTAAAGCCAAGAGTGAACTAGCAACGTTTACGAAGGCAATGAATAATTCAAACAATCATGGGGTTTTTCGAAATAGAGGGTTATTTAATTGTTGTGGTACCTGCTGAGTTAAAAGGCTTCCGTTCAAAATCAGAATCTTTTATGTGTATTTGTCCGCACGTTAAAATTCTCCAAAAGAACACTAATTGGATAATAAAAGCCGAAGAACGGTCTTTTTTACGGTTCAGTTGTTAGCATATTTACAGTGATACGCTGCATGTTGGAGAGTATGAAACATCTAAAATTTCAGAGGAGTTTTATTACGGGTGAAAAAGTGTCCAAGCCGTAAATTTTGCACTATTTAATGTTTTAAATGGCAAACTATCTAGTTTTCTCTTTGATGGATTCGATGTTGTCTTGAAAGAGATTATAATCATTAGGGAGCCATTCTAAACAAGCTATAATTTTAAAACTTTTAAACGACACATAATTTATCTCTTAAATCATTGTTGAATAAATTAACTGTTCGGTCATGATATAATGTTGGTGGTTTTTTTGTTTTGTTTTTGTTTTAACATTTATAAACCCCGTGCACCACACAATGTATAACACGGGGGTATACAACACAGACAGAAGAAAGGATTACAACACAAACATCCATGCTTTCTCCGGGATTCGAACCCAGTCCCCACGGCACCGCAGTCAGCTTCACTGACCGGATGGGTGGCAATGTTGGTGGTTAACATCGATATAATTTTTAAACTGATAATTGGACCAAATGGTATGCAGTGATAGAATTTGTTAGCAATAATAAATTATATGGAAAAATGTTTATATTTTAAAATTTACTGGCTTTGAAGAAAATATTACGTTAAAATGAAATTAATTCTATATACTTTCTTATAGAAGCAAAAATAAAAAATCTGCAAGCAAGATTTATTAAAATTTCCTTATATATTAGGGTATTTTATCTTGTACAATTAGTTCATGAAGCTCATCATTATATATGAATTAATACGGAAAAGTGCTTAGTGGTCTGGGGATTGAAAATTTAACAGTAAAAAATAAGTGAAAAAAATGGTTTTAAAATTTTTTTTCTTAAATAATTAATTTGATCACGTGGTACCAACTGTGTTTGTGTATAATCTTATTTATCCAATTATTTATACAGATTTCTTCTATAAATATAATTAATATAATTATTCTCGACGGTCCATTTCTAAAAATTTCTGTGAATTAATCTGATTAATAATAGCTATATTATAAACAGATCTTCGTAAGAAAAACTTTTTATTTAGTTTTAAATAATTTAGGTTTTTTTTATCTCTAGTACAAAGTTGATTAAATAAAAAAAAAAGTAACAAAACAATAAAATAAGTAACACTACCACGCTACTCTTAAAAACCAGTTGGTCAGAAAAAACCTTGTTTTCGAAATAGGAGTGAGTACAAGGAATAGAAATTGTCTTTCGCTTCTATTGTGTATATTACGGAAGGATTTCAAAGTTCGAATAGTTAGTTTTTTTTTGTGTTTTTTTTTTTTTTTGCATCAGGTCAATTAGATTGGTTTGAAGGGATTATGCAATGGGGGGGGGGGGTATCCGTGCCGTTAAAAATTACACACCTCTGTTTGTGCACGCACATCCATATTTGCGATACTGCGAGTTTTGAATTTTCGAAAGCAAACATTTAATTTTCCGTTTTGTCGAGAAAGCAATTTAGTGATCAATCAGTTTACATGATACATTTCGAGCAGAAATAACATATTTCGCGACTTTTGTATATCAAATTGCATGCGTTGACTAAATGCAAAAAGAAAACAATAACTAATTCCGAAAAATGTTGTAAAAAAGCACGCAGACGTGTGTTTTGCGAAGTTTCCATAGCAATGTTCTGTAATTTTTGAAAAATCAAGTTTGCTGTATGGATCTTATTCTATATTTGTGTGTGGCGCTTAAAGTTTTGAAAATATTTCTCGTTATAATAAATCAAGTGTTATCTGCATCGTAATTTCGTTGTGTCCAGTACAGACTAACTAGTTAGTCCGGCGGAAAAAACTAAAATAACACATAATTTAGAATGGGGGAAATCTCATTTTGGTATTCTTGTTCCTGTACACCTGACTTCATTTTGTTTAGCCTTTCCCCCTTTTTACTGAAAGACCTGTTTTGAAAGAGCTGCAGCTTATACTAGAGGCTCCACACCCAATTCTTGTGTGTGACCCTAAGGTTAAAATTTCAAGTTGATTCCTTGTTTTTTTTTAGATTTCATGAAATATTCGTCTGAAACTAGAAATATTCTTTTGACATAGCTGACGTGTTTCTATTTTAAGTAAAATTTATGCGAAGTTGATCACGCCGATGTTATTGAACGGATTCAGTATGAAAAACATTTTTTTAAAATATCTTTGTGCCAGGATATTTTGAAACGCAAGAATTGTACAAAACTTTTATTCTTTTTCACAAATGATCACATCCATTTTTCTAAGTAGAATAAAAACAATTCGAAACCTTCAGTTAAGCATTCAATATTTGATTTTAAAAGCTATGGCGATACAAAAAAAAAAAACCCAAAAAAATTCTATATGATTTTAATTATTACTGTTAAATTATTATTAAGATCTTCAAAACTATATTAAAAAAATCAGCTTGCAAACTCATCAAGTTAAACGCAAAATTCTGAATGTGTTAAATGTCATAATTTATCTTTATTTTTTGAAAATTCAACAAATAAAGCATTTATTACAAATTACTGTAATTAATAAAATATTGAAGCAATTGGTTGAAAAATTTTTAATGACTATTTTTTAAGCATAATTTTACGTTTTATATCTGGATAATTACCAGCATAAAGCAAAATTTAAAAAAAAATCAGTTTCATGAAAACTAAGAATAATGCTATGGTATCTGCTCTATAGATCCCGATTATACAATCAATAGTTTTTTAACATTTGCAATACGCAAATCAAAATACAAAAATAATAGTTTCTTATACAATAGCTAGCTAAAGAATTTCTTTCTAGAGTTTTGTATATCGAAAATATGATGCATGTTGAGTACTTAAGAATTCTACGAATAACCATTAATTATTTGCTCATATAATAAATTCATGAAAGAAATGAAACTAACCAATAGAAAGTTGTATATTTCCTTTTTCCCGGGCAGTAGTTTTGAATCACTTTTTTAATCATTTAGTTTGACTTGGTTTGGCCTCCTAACTAAATTTGAAATAATTTATATTTTCACTTAAAATTGAAATAAACTATGTGTACTCCTTTTGCTTGTATGAATATATATATAAATAACTATATTTATATAAGTTCCACAAATTTTTTACATTCAAAATTTCAAATAAATGAATCTAATATTTTACTTATAATCTCTATTGCGTGACTGCATAAGAATAAATTGGGCGAGTGGACATAATGGCGACAGTTTTGGCGATTTCTGTGAGTATGAGGAGATCTCCCTTTTTTTTATTGCACAGGGAGTGGCCTGACGGTTATTTTATCGCTATTTTTATGGTACCGAATCTTTGGGGAATAAGAACTTTTATTATGTATACGCGTCGTCACCTTCACGTGCGCTCTATTAAATGAGAACCCCATTTTTGGTCCCCTTCACATCGGGGAACGCGCTGTGAAAGCAGGAGGGACAGAATAAACTAATGAAATTCAAAATCACTTGAATGAATTGTTCATATCCCGGTCCAAAAAGTTCCTGCTTTCAGGTTATGTGGTTTGAACTGGAAGAAGGGGACCAGCGTGTTTTCTTTACTTTATCTCTTTTTAACCATGGGAAGAGGGAAAACTGTACTGAGTTACTCAGGTGAGATTTAACCCTTGGCTCTGACTACAATGTTTTTAGGTAGTTGCGGTAGCCATTTAATCAACAATCGCATACTCGGGACCCGCATTGATTGTCCCAAATCGTGGGTTTAAGACCAGGAAAGATTGGTCATGTAGAAGGGCTGATACTCGTTAAAATTGTTCAGACTTCAGAGTCTTTTCTTTGGTGTGATGTAGAAATTTGGAGAATGGGATACCACCTCAAGAATCGGCCTTGTCACTCGACTGCGGTTAAAAAGTATGCAGTTCGTCTTCAATAACCCTCGTGTAGCTTCGAATGTGGCATTAATAAAAACGATCGATCAATATATTTTAGGTAATACATTATTGAATTGCGAAATCTTCATTTTTCCCCGTCAGAAGTTAAAGCTAAAAGAGTGTGTAATTTTCTTTTCTCCCCTGTTATTGTCGTAAGCTTCCAAACTTTGAATTTAATTAAATCAGTGATTCTCTTAAGCTCTTAATCACGATTAAAATCTAACACGCGCGTGGATTCATAATGCACCCCACCCCTCGGCGCTAAATTATGAATTTTTATAACATAGTAAAGGATAACACGTTTAACATGCTCTTACATTAGTTTGGAGGATGGACATTATAATTAATACAAGGCTATATTTTTTAAGCATTGCAAAGGTTGAGTTTCCTTTGACACACAAAGTAAAGCACTGAATCTTTAAAACAATTTTTTTCATATTTGTCATTAGAGAAATTTTATTGTCAGGGAAAGCTACAACAACCAATTATTATTTCTCGTAAAATTGCGCTTACAGATGCATTTAGCAAAAACCAATCCATAACAAAGAGGTTTTTTTTTAGCTTACGCAGTGTAAATAATCTCCATTGCATTTCGCATTAGAGTTTAAAACTAACGAGGAAATCTAACTTCAGTTTATTTAGCAACTTTGTTCAACAATCCAGTAGATAGCTAGTTTGCTTTTAGTTCACATTATGTGCAATTTTGGAAACGTGACTGGAAGTCATTTTTATTCAATAACTTCCTGTCTTATCAAAGCATTAGTTTTAAAGCCACCTCATGTCCTGCAAGAGAAGAAAGATTTGCTCAAAGCCTCTGGTTGGGTTGTTTAATCCTTTATTAAAAGACTGGTAACGTGCATTGCATATTAGTGTTACATAGCTTTTGACTTTTAAATAGTGAATCGTATGCAGTCTTTACGATGATCGAAACAAGAAAATTATGATTGAATATATAAAAAAATTAAAGTAAATGTGTGGGTGTTTGTGCTAAATCGAAAATGCATGTTTTTTTTTCTCGCTAACTTAATCTGTACAGCATTCGTGTATCTGAAGATATTTGTGACATAATGTTCATCATGTCTTTTCAGAGCTTTGATTTGTTTCAGGATGAGTAGAAATATGGATGGGGCTCTTGATATGAATGTGCTGATTTTCAGAAAATTTATGTGGGTGTGGTAGCTTAGTGCAGGGCCGTTTTTAAACTCCCCGGCGCCGTAGGTCTTTCAATAGTTACGCTTCTTTCCTATTTCCAGAACATCCCCCTTCCTTCTTCATTTCTTACTTTTCCTGTTTTGTTTCGGGATGGATTTTCCCTTAATTTTTCCCCTTAACTTTCCCCCTTTCTTTGTTTTTTCTGTTTAAATAGTCTTTCCATTATCCACCACCTATGGGCCCTCCGCGTTATGAACTGACAGTCGTAAGGCAAGAATAGTGGTATGGTTTGTTCACTATTGTACATTTACTTTACGGCATCACGGACCACCTACCCTTTTGTAAATTAGTACACAAAATGAATGAAATCGTTTGCAATTACAGTGAGAACATACATTATATTGTATGAATTGTTTTTTTTTTCAATTTGTTAATTATCTTTTTCATCGGTTATCGCTTTATTATCTTTTACTTTTTGACATCCTTATCCTTTATTGAGTCACTGTCATTGTACTTGTACACCCAAGATTTTCTTCAAAAAACGAATGGTTTTTTCGAGAAAATCATTAATAACGTCATTGCAATATCATTTTGAGTGCATAACATCAAAAAGTTGGGCTTTTCATTTTCCATAGTAGATCTCATTTCAATCTTGACTACTCTTTTGAGGGCAGAAATGTTTCTGTCACGATTTGCTAGGCGGTGGTACGTTCCCTGTAATTTAATTTTTTTTTCTTTTTGCACCCTCCAATTTTTGCCCCCCTCCCATCTTTTACACCCTTGGCACGTGCCTGGTGTGCTTGAGCAGAAAAAGCATCCCTGGCCTAGTGGTTATGGCCACGAACTCGCAACTGGTATGTCGCGGGTCCTGGTGCCACTGAAGATCCGCCGTGTAGAGGGGGAAATCAAAGTCCTCCCGTTGGAATGGTGTGATAGTTTGGAAAGGGGGCCAGCTCAGGTGTCCGCGTCACTTGACTAAGGCTCAGAATTACGAGGTTTGTCGCCAATAGCCTTCGTGTTGCCTTAAAGTGCGACGTTAATTTCACTCTCATTCACTTTACAGAAAATTTATCTTTCGAAACACGATAAGCAAAACAACATTTTGACTTTTTGTGAAAGTTAATAGTTGTACATAAAAAAAGGATATAACTGCTGTTCTTTCAAAGCAATTCTGTTATTTTTTTGTCATGTTTTTGAAGGAATTGTTTCAGTAAATTTAAATAAACCGCACAGGTGAAAGAGTATAATTTTTCTTTTAAAAAATATTAAATTTGTTAACTTATGAATCTGCAAAATTTTTTTATTTCAGACTTTTGTTCTCAGAAAATTTTGAGTATCATTTAAATTCTGATATTCATACTAAACCTGTTTAGAATTTTTTCCCCTTAAATCTGAAGTATTTTCCCCCCTGCAATCTCTCTCCCCCGTCCCCTTTTTTTTCAGAAAGAAAAATGTTCTCTGACTTGAATTTGAAGGCTACGTTTAAATATCTTTAATGAGTTTTTAATTTTAGAAGAATTGTGATATTTTCTCCTTGATGCCTCCGATTGTTTTTTAATTAAAATTTTTTATTCAATTGAAAATAGCTCTGATGTTGCGTATGTTTTTGATCCTTTTCATCAGAATTCTTGAAAAAAAGTCGCATAATTATTCAAGTGAAGAATTTTTTTATACTTTTCGCTATTATTTTCAGATATTTAATTGCACACAATCTTTTATTTTGCCGAATATTCAAATGTTTTCTGTGAAACTGCGAGTATATTGTACATAAACAGTAATTTAAATTTTGTTCGCTTCAATGATGTAATGCCTTTAAGGGTTAATTGAAAGTTTTCAATGGGTTCACACAATTTAATGATGTGTAGGAATTTCAATTGAAACAATGCTTTTTAAAAAGAGAACCGTGATTGTCTTTCACAAATATTTCGTAATAAATTATTTTTAAATTCTTGTTTTTCCTTAGTTTTTCGCTCTTTTGGTATTTGCAAAACTATTAATTTTATTTTGAAAGCAAATGGTGTTTAACATAAATACTTGGAAAGCTTATTTTTGAATTTTTCCTCCATTCTGTTATCTTTTGGAAATGCTTTGAAGTGATAAGTTTTTTGATAAAAATATCTTAGCACCAGATAAAACAATCGTTTTTGAATCCATGTGGCTCTTTTTTATTTTTCTATATTATGCACTAACATTTTTCTCTTTGTGTGTCAGGATACCATAGGTGTGAGGCTAATTCTTGGCAGGGGGGGGGGGTGCATTGCTCCCTCATCAGACGCCTACGATGTCGCATGGAAAGAAACAGATTCTGTCCATTTTACATTTATGTTCATTTTTTGTGAAGGAAAGCTACGCTTCAGTGCGACGTACTTAAAAATGAAATGAAAATGAATTGTTCCATTTTCACGTATTTCTATAAACTTTTAATTATGTTATAGAAAAATCTTTATAATTGTACATTTTTCGAATTACGTCTGGGTCTCATTACTTATAACTTTTTCTGCTATCTTATTTGTATTTACATTAGTTTTACATGCATATTTTCTTAACGCATTTTTCTTTAAATTTTAGGGTTTTGAAACTAGTTAATTTTAATCAAAATATAATTGATCCGGCAAGCACTTAAAATTTTACCGTTTCATTCCTTTGAAACAGCAAAAGGTAAATGTGTCGTATATTATAAACTGGACTTCTATAATATTTTTTATTGATTAATATGCACTAGTCCCTGTTTTCTTTAGTGTATAACAGGGTGTGGCAACCTTTTAATTGTGGTGTGCCAAACCAATCTACCAATATGATTCAGTGTGCCACACATCAGGACATATTTGAAACAATTCGATGCATGTAGAGTTAGAAAAAAAAAAGAGGTCAATAATATAAGTTTAAAATTTTAGTACAGATTTATTTTGCATTATCTAAATATATTTCTTAACATAAAAATAAGCCATATAAAATATAATTATTTATTCAACATAAATAAAAAAAAATTAAAATTGTATACATGTATCAAGTATTTTTAAACATTTATTAAAATAAGAATTAGACAACATAAAATATAAGTATTCCTCTTCATTATAGTTAAATAAAAAAAATAATAATTTTAATGCGAATCTAGTGCTTACACTGCTCTACGCTTCATATTTCAAAATCAGGGGTATAATTTGGACTTTCAGTTTGACAAGATTCCGAACATTCCGTTGCTAACTTCTTCGTGGACTTGAAGTATTTTTCATATACTAAAAGATTTGTTCACTTAGATATATGTAGAAACAGCAATGACATTCAAATAATTTACAAAATAGCTGCAAATTTATCTATAGAGCTATCTTTCACAGATTTTCTTAATTCCGTTAATGTCCATAATTCTGAAGATGTTTGTCAAAGAT
Source organism: Trichonephila clavata (assembly GCA_019973975.1). NCBI lineage: Eukaryota > Metazoa > Arthropoda > Arachnida > Araneae > Nephilidae > Trichonephila > Trichonephila clavata. Next base: position 77,133 of record BMAO01039473.1, read on the forward strand.
GGTCCATTTCAAATTTATCTACTTCCATTCACTCAAAAATTGACAAATTTGTAGAGTAGTGTAGAGTGTCTCTGAGAATTGCTCCGCGTGCCACATGTGGCACGCATGCCGTAGGTTGCCGACCCTTGGTGTATAACATGATCTAAAAACATTTATGATTAGTATTATAATTCAGATATTTTTTTTATGTTACTTATATATAGAAAACGCATATCGCTTATAAATTTAAAACGTAATTTATGATTTTCACAAATTTTAATAGAATATTGCTAATTATATATAACAACATACGGAATATTAATGAATTTTATTATACAGGAAGATTTCTGCATGAAAAAAGTTAATTTATAAATGAATATATATTATTATAGATTAGACAATTTGTAGAAAAAGCCTCATACTTTGAGAATTAAAAGGCCTTTTGAATACTTTAATGTTTTAAGAGTAAAAGTCAAAATTTTATAGATTCTCGTCTAACTCAGTACAAAAGAGATATGAAGTGTGCAAATATCATTGGAGATTTTCCATCTGCACGCGTGTATGTGTGTTGTTTTAATTAAGTAAAAAATATTAATTTGAGCATACAATTCAGTCTGTTACTGTAGTGGGTGCGACCTATATATATATACCCTGATAGTTTTTCTGAAATCAAATATTCGTTAAAATGGTGCTTTCTTTCATTAAAAGATAGCATTTACTACTATGAGGTTGTAGCAGTTGCACATTCACACAAAAATGTTTTAATATTATGAAAATTGTATTAGTGTTTTTAAAAAAGAATTTTTAGTTCGCTTTTTTTACAATGCGCAAGCTCAAAGAACCAAATATATTTTTTTAGTGAACTTCTGGCTGAAATGACCGATAGAATATACTCCCACTTTTTTTATGTAATAAATTGTCTCGTAAGGTATTTATTTTATGTTAGAAGTTATTTAAAACCCGCCCACAGAAATTAATTACATTTCACACCGCTTTGATTTTAAAACTTTCACATAAAGAACATCGGTTTATTAACCTTGCTACTGAAAAAATAAGCGCATACATTATTACTTATTCCCTGAATTCTTTTTTTTAAGGCCTTTTACTGGGTATTGTTTTTACGTAATTTTCAACAAAAAGAAATACTTTTCCACTGTCTGAGAACTTTTTACACGTTAGTAATTTAAAAATTTACTTTTTTTATATTATTTCTTTCTCTTATTGCGTTTAATATATTTTTAATTTGCTTTCGTAGAAATCGGATTTGATTAAACTGACTAAAATAAGAAAATGCATTGGGGGAAAATAATTTTTGTCGCCGCCAAAAGGGAAAAAAAACTTGAATGCACTGTGAAAAGATTTATGATTTTAATGAACTTTGCTTTTACTTTTACTATTTTTGGAAATATTTTACTCACGAGGGAGTCAATTTAATTACATTTATTCTTGCGATGCAAATTTCGCTTTTAAAAATGATTTTTGTTTTTCGCATAACATGAAAGATTCCATTATTAATGCGTAGGATTTATTTTAATTCTCCTGAATCTTATATTGAAAATTAACCCAATTGATTAAGTGAATGGAATTTGAATGTATTTCGTATGTACAAAAGAAACTAAACATGCGGATGTTTCTTTTAATTTTTTTTTCATGCAGCATTATGTGTACAAGTTGCTGCTTTTTTCATTGCATCCCCTTTAACCTTTTAAAATCAATGGACCACTTCTATCTTCCTTGCATGTTATTTTGAAAGAGTAACAAATTTTAAAGCAGCTTGTACGAAAGTAATGAGAGTGTTTGTTTTCTGTAATCTGAAGCAAATGAGCTTCATTATTTCACTTCAACGGCATTAATTTAGGTTTTACAATTTGCTTTTAACATGCTAAAAAACGCTTTTACGTGTGTTTAAAAACCTACATTTTTCCTTTCAAATGATGTATGGTAAGGTCAAAGGTCTAACTGACCTATACTTCATGAGAAAATCCTGTTAATTTTAGAAGTAGAGAAGACTAGAGATAACGAACTCTATTCATACCTTGCGATTAGGGAGTTTCACATGTAAAGGCAGATATAATATTCTCTAATGAAGTGTCAGCGATTTCTTAAAAAGGGAAATTGAGTGCATCTCTTCACTGAAGAGCCTTTCAATTGCTCCTTGAAGACTTCTAGTTAATCGTCTTCAAGAAGCTGTTTGTTTACAGATTTATTACGTAAAAAACTGAACTGGAGGTATTGAATGAATAACAGTTCTAATACTTGAGTTTTGCTCTGCAATTAAGAGCATTTCACATTCATTAATACAAATCGTAATTTATTTGACATGTTGATAAGTACATATTATTCTTTCGTTCGCTCGTTAGTAAATGGATTCTCTCTTATAAAGGACTTTTTTATTTTTAAGGAATCACTTAAAAAGAAATTTAAATAACACACTTGTATAAATGTTCTATACTTCTATAATTAAAGGTCATAAGTCATGCTCTGGTGTTACTTTTTGTGACAGTATATCTGTGATGGGTAGTTGGGATATTAATGTGCTTTCCTTGTTTTTGATATACAATTGAATTTATTTTTTCGATTTATTTTGACTTGGATTTCTGTGTGAAAGATGATTATTGGTTCTTCTGATTTAGTTAACAGTTTTGGGAATTATAATAATTGTAAAGCTGTGTGGAGAAACATTTTTAGATTTGGAAAAATTGAGTATATACAATTATTTTATCTATTATATTGGAAATGGAATCCTTATTCATTTTTATTATTGTTGACATTAATAAACTAATAACGATATGCTTAAACAAATCGAATTGATATTATTTATTATCTGGATGTATGTTAATTTTAAGCTCAAATAGTCTTCTATGATAAGTTTCTGTAAATAAAATCCATATGTAGCATTAAATGAACTTTTGAAATAATAGAATTCATTGATAATCTTTCTCGAAAGAAAAAGATGAATGAAATTTTAATTTGCAGTTTTTTTTGCATTTGTTAAAGTGAATAACATATTCAATTGAATCATATCAAATTGAATAACATATTCAATTAGTTGTATTTCTGTAACTATGTATTTCTTTTGTTATGTTTTTATTTTGTAAAAATATGATATTGGCATATTGAATAGTCACACACACTGATTTTGGCAAAAGGCTTTCACGTTTTGAGCTGCTAAAAATTGGGTCACCTCTTTAATTTTGTGAACACAAAAAACTCGGTGAACTTGATGAGCTGCATTCGTTAAGTACAATAAATTTTAAGAATTGTAATTGTTTAATCTCTGATGATTTAAATGTTTTGTATCGATTTAATAGATCATTGCAATGTATAGAACTGTTATTTGTCAAACATTTAGTTTGCATTCATATATATTTTACGGAATCAATTGATGTGAAGCAGTTATATTTATGTTATTGGACTACTAATTAGAATTTACTTTCTGACCTTGAGATTGGTCACTGTGTTTTTTTCCTTCTTTATCAGCATGAAGTGCATATCGTATTTAAATTAATTTACCTTGTAACTAGTTAATAGTGGGTAGATGTTTTTCTTTCCCAATGTCTGATGCGGGGGCGTTTTTTATAACGTACGCTTAGCTGGTGTGTTTCCCGTATTCATAAGCCTTCCTTTTACCTTTAGCAATAGCTTTGATTTTATGTATCGGTAGATTTATTCTGTTAGAGTTGTTAATGTTTTTGTGATTTCTTCAATGTTCAAGTTACTTAGCCAAACCACACCTATTAAGCGTTATGGTGCAGCCATTTTCATCAGGGGTGGGCAAATAGCGACCCACGGGCCACATGCGACTCTCAAAGAGTTCTTTTGAGGCCCGCAAGACAGAAAGAAAACCAAATAGCCAAAAAATGTTCTTTATATTTGGTTCAACATATATTTGCGCGCAACTTTTTTTACCAAGATCAACAAGGGTAAATATAGATGCAAGTTGGCTCAATTAACTTGCAGGATGTGATGAGAATTTCAACCAGCAGTCTCGCTCCTGGTTTCAAAAAAATGCAGAACAATGTGATGTAGGATTCATTTGTCTCATTAAACTGATTCCAAAATTAAATGTGCTTGAAAATATATATATGAAATTAGAACAACAAACAAATTGAATAGAACTGCCACTTTTTGTTTAATATATTTATTGATTATATACACTTGCCTCCGAAAGTCTGCGTACAGGCAATCATCTTACGTGTTTATGCTATAATTACTATTAAAATCTCGCTTTAGAAAATCAAGATAGCTGTCAGGGATTCTTCAAAATTTACTTATTCAAACAGCAGCAACAAATATCACCTTCATAAAAAAACAAGAATGATCATCAAATAATCACCAACCATCCGCGCCAAAAGTCTGCGTACACTTACAAAATAGAGCTTTTAAGACCTTTCATTGTAAAATTATTGCAGTAAATCATGTTTTTAAGTAATTATAAGCGTATTTTACGATTTATTTAGGATTTGAGATTTGAAAACTTTTGTGGTTCCATGGAAGGCAACAGAATAGAGATCGATGTATTATTGAAAGAAAAATCATCAGAAATCTTCAGAAAAGGGGGAAATTTTTAAAGAAATTGCTGAAACTGTTAATAGGAAACATTCATTGATTCAAAAATAGTTCATAAACTACAAATTAACTAAAATTTTAACGTCCACGCCAAGATCCGGCCGCCCGTCTGCAGTGTTACCTCGAGAATCTTACTTTGTAATACGCTCTATAAAAATAAATCTAAGACTATAAGCTTCACAAACAGCTAAAAGTGTAGCTGAGATCTTGCACAAAAATGTGACTTTAACCAGAATTCGAAGGGAACTGAAAAATGTGACTATCATGGCCGAGTTGCACTCAAGAAGCCATTCATCTCTCGAGTGAAAATAGCTAAGAGCTTTGATGCCAAAAAACATCTAAATAGGACACATAATTATTCGAAAAATGTAATATATTCAATTGAAAATATTTTTTTGTAATTTGGCATCAAAAACAACAAAAATATGCCTGCAAAAATTCCTGGACAGATCTTAAGAAAGAGAATCCTTTTTCGACTATCAAACATGACAAAGTAGGCATAATGTTTGGGGGTGCAGTGGAAGCCTTTCGGCTTAGTAATCTGGAATTTATTGAATCAACAATGTACAAAATAAATAACTTTAACTTATTGAAGTAAAATATCAGTGAAAGTGCCGAGAAATTTGCGGTGAGTGATGATTTTTACTTTCAGGTGGTACAAAGGTACCACGTAAATGACTAAAATTGTGAAGCCGTGGCTGTTCTGACATGTCCCAAATCAATCCCGTAGGCCATCCTAGTCCCCAGACCTAAGCACAATACAGCATTTATGGGATTTACTCGAGTGAATAATCAGGGAAAATGTAATAACATCCAAGAAATGCTCAAAACTGCCATAGTAAAAGAATGGAACAAAATATCCACAGATGAGACAACTAAGCTAGTTAAATCCCTGCCAAATATTATGAAAGGATTATAGAATGAACGGAATAGTTTAAAAAGTATTAACTTTTAGTTACAATCCATTATTCTAAAGGGTTTTTCAAGTGTACGCAGACTTTTGACGCCCATGATTTGTGTCATTCTGAAGTTATAAATATTTGTATTATTTTATGTAATATTCAGGTGATTGTTGGTTATACTATTTGAACTAACGACGGGTTAGGTGAATCAATAATAAATTGTGTTGATTCAGAAAGACTTCATTTAATTAGCGATTTTTACATCAATATGAAAGATGATCGCCTGTACGCAGACTTTCGGAGGCAAGTGTATGGTATAATTTATACCTTTTCTGAGGTGCTGTTGAACAATGAATGCAATCTCTTCTCTCTCTCTCTCATTTAAAAAAGGTGTGGCGTTCACTTATCCTCCGCCTCCACATTGTGGCCCTCGATCCAAAAGAATTTCCCGCTCCTGATTTAAATTATTAATACGGTTACCTTATGAGAGGCGTGAAAAAATAATACTTGTATGCATTCCTCAAGATTTCCATTGTAAGAAAATGCCCGAAAATATGAAGCTTTTTAATATCGTACGAATAAAGCATAAAATGCTTCGTTTCAAAAAAAGGATTTCTGTATAATTTTTACATATAGTCCACTGCTTCGGCAAGATCTAACATGTTATCCTACAACATATCGCTGAGTATGTTTTTTTTATAAAGAAAGAAAGAGAACGCTATTACTTGTGTGGAATAGATCAAAGTGAAATCGACTCTAATGCCTGTCCTCTTCCCTCTAAAGAAAAAAAAATCGATCATGGAATGTTCTCAATTGATCCGGTTCTTTCTGAAAGGGAGGATAACGACATATTATATATTAAAAAAAACAACAGCAAAGAAGAGAGGTTTCTTGTCCAACACTAGGCTATATTGACCTTGCCTTAGGGGAAGTAGGCATGCGTCTAGCAACTTGCTGCTTTTGTTGAATGTCAGAGCCATTCTTTCAGACCTGAATCGCCTTCTGATGATAGGCCATCGCAATCTTTAGTTAATGGGCTATAAAATTATATTGGTAATGCCACATTCCCCCCCCCTGAATTTGAACTTTTGACTTTTTAAATTTATTATCTGTTATTAACATTGAAATTATGGCTCTCGACTCCTATAAGAATATCCACCTCCAAAATCCAAATATATTTTGTTTTATTCTGAATTTTAATGGTTGGTATTTCCTATGAAGTGAGATTGTAGTTCTGGAACTGAAAAGAAGTAAGCAAATAACTACCTTAAAGGATTTTATCAATAAAAAATTAGAAAAGAAAGGAAAAACATAAAGCAGAAAATAGATTAAATTTCTTTGAATTGTGACTATCATGGATAAAAAAAAATTGCAGAATATTTATGTTTTAACGGTCTAACGGCTAAGAACTTTTAAATATTGTATTTATACAGATTGAAAAAATGCATAACGGGTGGTTAAATGTTTATAGAAAATGTGAATAAAGAAAACGTTAAAATGCAGCATAATAAATGTCCGTGAGAATTTTCTTTCACTCGGGGTGTTAAAATTGAAGCCAAAATTCCGATGAAAAATGTTTGAATGGAAAGACCTAAATTATATACCCAACTGAATTCTCGTATTTTCCCTTCTGCATAGTTAATCTATATACATAGGGAAAAAAGCAAGCTTCTCGGGAAAAGTACGAATAAATCGATAAATAATTTATTGGTAGCTGAAAATGGGAATTATATAGAAAACCCGCTGAGTTGAAAGAAGGGCAGTCTTTATCAAAATTCCTCTGGTATATTTTGTAAATTATGCCCCATTTACGATTTAATGATTTAATGTTGCTTAATTTTCTCATTATAGTTGAAAAGCATTGCTTCAAATCTCATTTTTTTTTAGAAAAATTAAAAAGAAAATATCTTAAAATAAAACTAATATGTATAATTACTATTCCTTTTTGGAACAACAATCTGCTTATATCAATTTATAGAAATATTATATTGAATTTTTTTACAGCTAATCAACTTAACTGCATACACAATAGACAAATTCAACAATATTAAGAAATTCTTCCATTCTTTGGATCATGAATATCCCATAAAATTTAATACATATGCACTTCGTAAATGTATTAATTGTCTTGTAACTTTTGATTCCAAAACACAATACAACACTAGGACTTATAAGTCATAAAACCATCAAACTAGTTTTATTCCATTTATTCTGCCCCAGGTTCGAAATTGCTTTTTGAAATGCTAGGCTCTCTTTTTAAATTTTGTTTCTACGTATTTTCTATTTCCTTTTACGAATTTATTTTGATGTTTTGTTGAAATTTTGTATTTTTGCTTTTATTTGTTTTCATACTTTTAAATGTTTTTCATGTTTTTCCTTTTTGTAATATAGTTTTTTTAACCGAAATTATTTTGATACCTGCAATAAAAATAACAGTTGAGAAGCTTTGATAAATATTATTACATCCAATTTATTTCAAATCAAATTTAAGTTTCTCATTTATAAGCAAAATAGGGATTTAAATTATAAGTTCTTTTTAGTGTATCAAAACTTTCTTTTAGTATTATTTATGAATTTGTCAATTTTTTTCTTTTCTCTTTTCATAGCTCGAACATGTATTTTTGTTTGTCTTTGAATTAAATTCTAGTCTCCTGTTAGCATATGGAAAGTTGAAAATCCGTAATTGTTTGAATTATTCATGATACTCCTTAAAGGCGTCTTTTAATGATGTATCTGCGATAAAGAACATTTTAATTGGGAAGCATTGAAATTTTGATAAATTCTTTTCATGCTACAGTGTTTCTTGCTATGCATCATCATAAAATAAAGAACACTTTGTAGCAAATGTCGGTAAAACATTGGCAAGTCTGAAAGGTATTTTTAACGCAGAACAAAAATACATTTAAGGCTTTAATCATTGATTTTACTATAAACTGCTTTAAAAAAATGGCAGTTGTCTAAAAGATTAACGTAATTATTGTATTCATTAGTCATTTCTGCTTAAAAATTACACGAAATAAGTTACAGCTGCACAGAGAATTAATACAGAAAACGGAGTGCATTATTATTGGGTCAGATAATTAAGTTTGGAAGCGACTGAAAGTTATTTTAAGTTGATGTTGTTCGTAAGTGTTGACAAAAATCCATAAATGCAATTAATAATCTAATGCTCCTCACTTTGGTAGACCTCTCCTCAGCTTCCCACAAAATTTTATTACCTCATCTGTAAACATCGCGAAAGGTTTGGGGCCTTGGGGAAAAGAAGGGTTAGTTAGGGTAGGTGCCTTGTGCTTTGACGCACAACTAAATTAAATTTCCTTTTATCGTAGAAAATAATGCAATTCATTCGTGAAACATAAAATGTTCTGACCGTATAAGCTTTTTGTGAGGTGAATAATGAAGATGTTAACTGTTTCAGAAATTTGATTGTAGCTATCTATCTATATGACAATTAGTGGAAATGCATTTAAAAAGACGCACAATTATTTTAACACGTATATGTTACCGCTAAAGTGTAGAAATCAGTTGATCTGCAGATTAGTCAGGTAATCTGCATATTGCCTACTAGACACTCGTTAATGTGAAAATATATTTGGTGGAACAACACAGCGTTTCTGTAAGCTTAAATTAAATGTTTATTTTTGATATCTAAAATACCAAGTTAGTACTGTCGATCAATTAACACATAGTTGATAGAACTCACCAATCAATTGAAGAACTACAATACAAAGAATCAAACGATTTAAAATATTGTTGCAATTTAGGAAATTGACAAAATGTTATTCATTTTTCGATATCTGAGGAATCACGTTGATACGATCAAGCAAACAAATAGTTCATAGAATCAATCATCAATCAATTGAACTGCTATAAAACGAAGAATCACAAACGGTTTTGCATATTATTACAATTAAGAAAATGAATTTGCGAAACATATGATAAAATTATGCTTACTTAAAAGTGCATTCTAAAGATTGGTGACACTTTGGCTGCATAGTAATTGGTTTTTTGACAAGAACTATTTGTGGTACATTTAGATTTACAGTCACATTTTTTTAAACTTCTGAACAATACGGAAACCGCTAATGTGAAGATTACTAAGTTAAAATGCTGAAAACTCGATTCCGCACTTAAACGGAGCAAATCAGTTAATGTGCAGATTAGCTAGGTTATCTGCACATTAATGGCTTTTGAGCTTTAAAGGTAACATATATAAATCGCATGGTGTTTTGCTGGATAATTTCCGATTTCAGCTGGTATTTTGCTGGAGAGTTTTCTGGGGGAATTAAATTTTTAAATGGCATCATATCTGTATCAGAAATTTATGCAGCTTCTTTGCGAATTAGTAATACTATGATATTTCTGAATTTAAGAGGACACAATTCTTACTGCTTCAAAATATATAAAAACTTCCACAGACATTGCAAATAGTATTGAATTATCAGAATTAGGTGCCTTTAAATTATAAATTTATATTTCAAATCGATATTTTGTATATTAGTTCGTCCATAATGTTACATTATTTATTTAAAATATATCACAGTAAGGGAATTTAAATAAATGTCTTAACAATATTTTATAAATTTAAAAAATGGAGTGGTTTGGGCTTATATTTTTAACTTGAGAAAAATATCCATTCTCTAATTCAGCCAATTTTGAATGTAAGTGGATTTTCCAAGAAAAATAACAATAGAGATTCTTGAGCAGAAGTTTTTCTTTCTACTCCTTTGTACATTAATGTAAGATAATAATATCCTATATATATATTGCTACCCAGAAATCGACCATTTTCCTAGATTTTGATAGGGAGAAAGTAAAATAGGGGGAGAAAGACCGATGAAGACAAGCAAAACCTTGCTGTTACGATAATGATAATAAATACTGGTTGGTAGAACTCCCATTTATTCTCCCGACATTAAAAAAAAAATCTTAGCTTTGTGTTCGCTGGAATAAAATATTTTCTAGCCACTAAGAAAAAAGCTGGATTAGGTGAAAGGAATTATAAATATCACCATGATGGAATATTAGGATCATCGCAGAGCTTCAGGAATGGTAATTTAAACATCATTCCATTAAGAGGGAAGGTGGCGGTTGACAAATTGATATTAGGAAAGTCTAGTCTTCATTCTTGAAGGGAGATAATTTATACTCTGTATTGCTTGCTTCAGCTGCAATTAGCGTTGAGAATTCCCTTTGTTTTTTCTGTCTCTTGCCTTAATGTGAAAATTCTCGAATTCTGCAATGTGTTCCAAACTATGTAGCGGCTATCTGATCAGTGAAAAAAAAGTAGATCAAAAGTTTCATCCCAAAAGCTATCAAATTGGTATATAATTTGACTGGAAATGGAATCAATAAGTAATGATATAGAAGGCATCTTTTTTGGATGCTTATGCAGTAAAAAAAAATAGAGTATAGAAACAGTAATATAATGAAATCTAAACACAATGTGGATTGCATCAAATACTGGAGTTAAATCGGGGGAAAATCGGTTATATCAATGATAATTGCGGTAATAATTGTTCTTTATTTTCATTATATTGATTGATAAAGTTATGCAAAACATAATTTTTGTTATATTTCTTTGAAGTTAAAGATGACGTAGAAAGGAAAGATTATTTCTAAATTATTTTGGATACTTTTTAATACCATTTGAAAGTAATGAAATATAACTACCAAATCTTAGAAAATTAGTTGTATTAATACTTTCCAGAATTAGAACTGGAATTAATTTGCTGTATCCTCTGAATTTAATGTACTTAAGAATCAACTGAATAATAAATATAATTATAGAATAATAATTAAAATAACTATAGAACAACAATTCTAATTAGAATAACCGTTTAATAGAAGGATAATTAAATAATAATCGAATAATTAGATTAACTGTTTTAGAAATTTTATTGTAGTTATCCGTTGATAAGACAATTTACTGTATCCTCTGGAATTTAAATATACCTGAGTTCAAATTTACATACAAAAAATCTCGTCAACGCTGTGATGAGAGAGTACTTTGGAGGCATGTATTCAGATGCAATGTTTGAACTCATGACAAAGTAGTTTGAATCTCTTAAAGCATCAGTTTTCACTTTTTACCATGTTGATAAATTTATTGATGTCGATTGGGATATTATTACATTAAAATCGAAAGCATCATTTGTTCTATCATAACCTTGATTGATTTCTAATATGAGTAATATGCTCATTAACAAATAAATATTTTATCAGAAACTTGCTAGTTTTTTCCCTTCTGAATTTTAGGCTGTTCATCCTTTTTATGCCACTTACAAAATCGTTTTTGCTAGCGGTAACATGTTTAAGTATCACCAGGTTCTAAGTTTGGTTTGACTTTCAAAACTTGCCAGATATGTTAGATGTGTTTGAAATTTAAATATTAAAATATTTCCTCTCTGGAATTTATGGTAGAATCATCCATCTCTAAAAATTTTAGATCGTTCATCTTTCCACGTCATCCTTAGCAATCGGTGGGAGTGGAGGCTGGACAAACGACCCCGAAACACTTCCATAGTTCTTGATGGAAAGGAATAAGGTTTTTGATTGATGCTACGTTGCCTAGCAACAAGTTCGGAGTATTCTGCTTTAATGCTCCTCATGACAGATACCATGCACGATAAGCCATTAAAACCGTTTCGGATTTTTTTTTCTTTTTTCTCAAAGATGGCAAGTGGCTTTTCTGAACGTGAGCAAAATGTCAACGATTGAGTGCTAATTTTTCCAAGTTTTGAAATAAAATGTTTCAAGGAAAATTTTATTCTGAGGTATTTCTTATCTTAAGAACCTTTTTGCTAAGTAGTTGGATTGATTTCCAAATATGTACGGATTGTAATAAATAACATCGGTCTAAAAGCAAGAAAATTGTGTAGTAGTTTCATGAGCTAAAAAAAGTGTATGTGTCACCGTAAAAGTGTATAATTCAGTTATTTAATAGAATAACTAGGTATTTCATGAAATAACTCAGTTAGTTAAAGTATATAATAGAAGGAAAATTGCATACTTTACGTATTCTTGAAAAAACTAAGAATAGACCATTAAAGTGAAAATAAACAATTTCAAAGATATTTTATAAATTAATTCAGCATAAATAGCTAAAATCTCTCGAAAAATACATTTTATTCCTTTTGCCGATGAATAATTGATAAATAATTAGTGAAAGCAGATGATATAGTTTATTATTTCTCATTGCTAACATTACTTAAACAGAAAGGGAGGGGGGAATATGTTGCAAAAATAGATTATGTTTAAATATTATCAACAAATAATACATGCTGGGAAGAAAAACTGTTGTTTCATATAAACATATTGTAAACTTTTTAAAACAAAAATGTGAGAGAATATTAATTAAAATTTTATGAGATACCTTTATTTTACTTTTCATTATTTATTAGAGCAAGGATTGCTGTGATGACACTTTGGATTGCACTGCTTATTATTTTTGAAACAAGCACGCTTTTTACTATTACGCCTTTTTTTATACGAGCACTTTTTAAATCCTTGTCCAGTACCGCAACTTTGAGCTGTTGCGACAGATCGAAGCGAAGTGTCAATATTTGGAACTTCTTCAATAGAAATTAATTCTCGCTGACATATACTGAACTGATATCTAGAGTAAAATAGTTTTATTCGACCATCTCCAATTCCTAATCGAAAAAATCCTTTCCAAAGCAGCTAGAACCAGTTCAAAGAACTTTCGAGTGCCGTATTTCGTACTTTAACAATCAAGTAATCGTTATTCTATAGAATACCTAGCTACAAATCGTAGAATTCAATAATTTTACATGCTTTTTGTGACTTGTCTAGTTATTTCATGAAATACCTAGTTATTCTATGAAATAACAGATTTCCCACTTTATCGATAACATGTATTTTAAACCCTTACCATTACATTTATAACAGAAGAAATATGAATAATTTTTTCTCAGGTTGGTCAAACATAAAATTTATATGATCTGATGCATCTCCTTTAAGATGCTTTTCTTCTAATATTTCTTCTGATATTTCTACTAATATTTATTTTCCATAATTCCTCATTTCCAAAACGAACGAAATCGTACGCTCAAAGATTTAAAAAAAAAATCATCGCTTAAAAGCTATAAACGTAATTATGAATGTGATTTTACACAATTCTTTCTTTATATATGGCGTTAAATGAAATAAGTTAATGTTCCAGACTACACACAAAAATCTCTCCGCAACAATATATTCTACTATATTAAGAAACATCTAAAAAAAACCTTGATTCTAAATGTAATTCTTTTACTTTTATATTCCAACAACGAACAGAACACTCTATACCATTGCGGATATGATAATTTTATTTCATTTTATCATTGTTGTTGCTTTTTCAGTTTTACTTTATGCATTCACATATCTCACGCAACCTGCTATATAGGTGTGTCTACAACAAAGACTTCTTTTGCACGTAAAAATAATTCACTGAAGCGAATGCGTAGGTAGATTCGGACGGAAATACTCAGTGAAGCTTCTTGTTCGCTGTTTTCTTGAAGAATCTTTATTTTGTGGTAACAACGGGGTGCAAGGTCGTTAAAAGCATTTCTTGCTCTTGTAAGCTCATTGTGCTTTCTTGTTTCACCTATTCACGCTGACTTCATCCTCGTAAACCATGTCTACGGCTGTAATCCGAGAGAGAAAAAGTCTTTTTTACGTAATATTTTTCTTGCATCATGGTGCATTTGGAGAACTACATCTGTAGAGCATAATTTTTCCATATTGCTATCTCTGAGATCTTTTTCTCCAGAATTCTGAATTCACTTAAAAATGAGAATAGTTCTTGTTTTCGGAGCTTTTTCGTGTATACTTAATAAGATGGGTTGGCATGTTGCCCGGTAAAATTAGTTTTTGTGCTTATTCAGTAGCACGTTGTAAAAATGTCATCGTACTAGTGGATGAGCTACGTACGTCTATTACATCTTAACAGAGATTTTTAAGTAAGCTGAAAAATTGCAATAAACAGCCAAAATAAATAATTACTGTTTATTCTTAAAAGTGGCCTTTGTAAGGAAAAATAGTTAAATTATGCTTAATTATGCTAATTGTGACAAAAATTTGTTTCGTAAAACAAGGAAAATATTGAAAAGAATTTCTTATAATGTATTCAAAAACCGACATTTGACAAACAAAAATAAATTGTAACTTAATTATAGATGAAGTCGGATTATATATATAATTTTCAAAATTTGTAACCTTTTTACATACTTTTAAAGTAGGTTTTTTATGCTTGCAATTACTTGAGTTAGATTGCTAATTATATATAGGAATACATACTTTTAGTTATGCATTTGTATTAGTTGTATCTAAGCCTCAATAATCCAAAAGAAAATGGAAATATTCAGGACTTGGTTGCTATTATTGTGGTAATGTAATGGAAGATATATAATCATATATTTTGTTCTTTTTCTTAAGGAAAATGTTTGTTTTTTTGACTTTTTACTGGGAAATAAAAATAATTGTAACGCAATTAAACATAACATGCTTATCAAACTTTGCTTATCTTTTCCAAAACCCTGCGTAAAGTTATTTTTGGAGAAATTTGAATCAAATTTCTAAGCCAGTCTTCCTGAGTTGAGTTAATTTAAATGAGGTTATGGTGTTTAAAATGACAATCAACTAAAAAAACACCTGTATTTATTTGAATCTATTTAGTCTAAACTTTTTTAAAAAAATGATTCAATGAACATATTGTATTTGTACACTAAACGTTCCATTCAAACTTTCTGCTTTCTCATACATTGATTTACCCGTTCAGGACCAAGTGATTTTTTCCTGTTAAGCTTA
Source organism: Trichonephila clavata (assembly GCA_019973975.1). Classification (NCBI taxonomy): domain Eukaryota; kingdom Metazoa; phylum Arthropoda; class Arachnida; order Araneae; family Nephilidae; genus Trichonephila; species Trichonephila clavata. The sequence goes on from BMAO01039473.1 coordinate 92,393, forward strand.
ACTCCATTTAAAAATTCATATAAAATAATTACTGTAATAAGATACGCCGAAATTTATAGTTTATAATCATGCCAAATTCTATAAGTTTCAAGTTCAGATCACACCGGTGTGATCATGAGACTCAGAATGGGGAAAACGCAATTTCACATATACAGTGTTCCCTGAAGTGTGAGTGAAGCCCCCCCCCCACATATGTGATCATGGTCCTGAAGCGGTTAAAAATGCATTGAAAGTAGTTAAATCATACACACAAGATGTTTATTGGTATTTATACTCATAAGGTTTAGATAAAAAAAAATTTCTCCCTGAAATTCAATTTAAAATTTATAATCATTGATAAAAATAATTTTAATACTCGGAATAATTGTCTGGGTATTAATCCATAGAAAAAAATTATGCAGGTTTATTATTGTACTCAAATGTTGTCAATTATTGTACTCGGGAAATTGTTTATCTAAAATTAGTTGGATTTGTTTCACTAAAGCATGTAAATAAATTTCATCTCAACTTCGACCTTTCAATTTCTTCCCCCTTTTCAACTCAATTATCATTGCCTTGTGTGTTAAAGTGAAACCTCACACAGTGTCAGTATCTGCTTAACCGAACAACAGTTTCCACTTATTCATCATTGGATAGAATTCTGTATTTTTATTTAGCTTACAAATGAACCATTGCAAGTTGCTTTATGCAGCTCTCTTGGAATTCCAGTAAAACCTTACAAACGAATTGGTACCTGGTAGCCTTATTTTCACACACAAAAGAATACCAGGCCTGTAATAGAGAGAGAAATTGAAGAAACCTTTGTACTATCCCACAGAGAAAAATGGTGCAATAACAGAAACCTTACAGTTGGTTTGATCCACTGAGAAACCCATTTTGCAATCTCTATGGTCAGTTCTTTGAAAGGTCTCCTTTTATAATACGCTTGCGTACGACCAAATGAAATAAACGAATATATGGCTTTCATTTTGGATATATATCTCTTCTATTTTCAGCAAATATGTCTTGGATGTTTAATGTAGTTGGCTATTATTCCTCACTCATGAGACGCCTTATAATTTCAAAGCTTGCTTACAAGGCATTAAAACATATTTAGATTCAATTTTTGTTCCATTGTTATTAAATTATTTCTTGTTTATTTGTATTATAGATAAGGTTTAAAAATCAATATGTTGTTGCCGCAAGATTAAAAGATAATTTAAGTTCCGGCTTTTTTTAAGTTTGTACTATAATATACGCTTATACAAACAATTAATTTAATAAATTATTTAAATATTTTTTTTATTAAATGGTAAATTTTAACTCTAAAAATGTTCGAAATTAAAATTACAAATTTAATAGAGCTGTGTGAAGAGTACGAAAATTTGAGAGATGGCTTGATTGAGATATTAATTTAACCATGATATCAAACATTTTAACTTTAAATAGGTATTAACAACTAAATAAAAATTATATCGCCCTTCTAAATATAGCGCACATGCAAAACTGCATTGATGTAACTAAAAAATGGTAACAAAAGCATAATAATACAAACTGCACTCGAAATCAATAATTATTATGTCAATAATTTTTAATTATAATTAATAGTAATTATTTTCATTTGGCTAAGATTAATAAGTATCTCATTATTTGATATGAAAAAAAAGCTAGGTTATCTTTTGTACACCAGTTGAATTGTGGAACAATTGAATCGCAGGAAAGAGCAAAATCAAATGAAAGTGGGTAGAATCCGTTTCATGAATGAAATAAAAGTCATGGTAATAGATGCAGTGTTGGCTAATCCTAACTTAAAACGGATAAAAATAGCATGTAAAATAACTTTCATTATTCACTCTCGAAAAGGTTATTTTACCATCTCCATCAGTTTCTCTCGCCACTCAAAACTGTTCACAAGTACGGAAAATTTCCTGCCGATCATTGCCCTGGAAAAAACACCACGCATTAAGGTTTGTTTTCTTTAAAAAGTAACAACACTGCGATCGATAATTTACTTCTCTGAAATCTAATGGGTTCATTTATTAGTGAACACGCCTCTTTAATTGAATTTTTCCACCATTCTTCACCAAGTTAATGAACGCTTAGTATACAAAATAAAAATTCTCCTCTCCCCTACTAATCCAATAGCAAGACAGCCTCATTTCTATTTTCTAACGCCAATGCGGCCCAAATTATTTATCTTACCGTTAAAAGTGTCACTTAAGAACTCTAAGCACGGTTTCATGCAATTATGCTCCTGGATTAGAAGTACCTGCAAGAAACTGGTTGAACGTTACGATCATGCTGAGAATGATAAAGACGGATATCACACTTCTATCTTGAGATGCGTCTCCAGCGTAAGTTTGTCGCATGAGTTGTCAAAATTGGAGCATCTTTTTTAATAGACGGGGATCATTAAAAATCGTTTTTAATGTGTGTTCCTTTAAATAGATTGTTTAAGGCTGCAATTGAGTCTTTAATGAAGTAAATCTCTCTACCTCTTTTTTTTTATCATCGTAAGTTTTTAAGGACTGATCTAATCGGAACTTCTTACAACAAAGAATTTGTTTAAAAAACACACTTTCTTTTCTTTTTTCTGCAAAAAAGTGGAATGCATTTTTATAACTAAATTTTTTTCATAATCAGACGTAGAATGTTCGATAATGTTGTATTAATGTCTCCATTACAGGCGAAAATAAATTAATAACAAAGGATTGCTAAAAAAGTACGTGATGCAGATGTTTTTTTTTTAAGAGAAGTAGATAATCTTTCGAAGACTAATTTATTTGTAAGAATTTTTTTAGAAATCAAGCTGTTTTTCAGAAATGTTTAAAATAGTAAAACTTCCAAATAAAATTACATTAAAAACACTGGCGTGGCTAGCTCTGAGGGAGCCCTGTACCAAAGTTCCTTCGGGGCCCTTTTTTAGATATGGGAGCCTTGTTAGTGGGACTGTAGTTACACATGTTGGGGCCCCCGTATCATTGATACGGCGGTAGCCCGCCCCTGATTAAAAACTTTTTTGTACACCAAAAAAGGTAAAAATGCATGTCTTAGAGCAGACTACATAAATTTCGAAATTTGGAAATATATCGTTTAAAAAGCTCAAAATTAGATTGTATTTTAGTGTTTTATGATTTTGTTTTTGTAATACTGCATTCCTTTGATGAATTCCTTGAACAGATTTCTATCTAAAAAGTTAGCCTTTTTTTAAGCATAACGTTATTCAAATTTCAAACGTGTAATTTTAATAGTATGTTAAAAAAGCATTTTATGAATTAAAAATATTAGAAGGAACTAATTAACCGCGTTACGAGACAATGACTATTTTAAACACTGCTAATGCTTTTTATGCATCAATTTAATCTTGAGTTTTGTAATACGAATAGCATCAGTTTTAATCTATATTTCTTTTATATTTTACATTCTAAAATCTATTTGTTAGACAATTCTGAGTGAAATATGTGAGGTAAAAGTGAAAAACGAGATGCCAAACGGCAATGAAAAACTCGAACATAACAATTGTCAACTGCGGTTCATTTCATAAAAGTGAAGGTATTTTCAGAAATAACTATCTTTTTCTACAGGATCAAAAATAAATAAATAAAGGGGTTAACAAACTTTTTTGACTGCTTGACCAATATTCTGGAGATTTCAATGGGGAGAAAAATTATACTGTGAAAACAAGAATATTTGCTCTTCGTGTTATCATATTCTTTTATCAAGAATGGTTTTACACACATTCACGACTCAAATATGATTGCGAGGATATCTTGCCTTTAGAGCGAAATGATGGAGTTGATAATGTTATTTCCTGCCGTCTGTATATTTTATGTTGTTAATGGTGCAGTCGACATCGTTATCTGTCGTGTTATATTTTTAAGGTAGCAAGTTCATGAGAGTCCTTTGGATTCTGAAGGGTATGTTTTGGAAAAATTACTCGTATCGGTAATGTAAATCGATTGTAAAGCTTTTTTTTACTTTACTTTTAGTTTTATATTTGTCTTTAATGTGTTGCATGTTATGTGTTTATGTTGCTTGTCATATATATAGCTTAATATTTTTATATATAAGTCTAAAAGATCCGACTTATATAAATTTGATTTGAATCGTTAGAAAATAGTTCATCAGTATTATTTTTAAATAATTTGTTTCGTTGGAACAAATTTATTTTGAATAATCAATCCCGGTTTCATTGTCTAAAACTTAATTTAAAATGGGAATTTTTTCCCTAGTTGAAAAGTTGTTTTCTTATAAAATGTTTTTTTTTAATTAAATATTGTGAAAAAGTATGTGTATGATTGTATTAAAATTTATCGATTTTCATCAATATCTGCTCCTTTTCAGCTGCGAATTTAATTTGAAATATTTAAATTTTCTGTTTGTGCCGCTGATGAAAATAATTTTTAAAGGAAATTCCCTGTTATAAGAATTTTAAACGTGTAAGACATTTAAATGTATTTAAATTTTAACTAATAAATGGTTACTATTCACTTAGTTCTTAGTTAAGCATTCGACTTTTAAACGAATGAGATCTTATGTCGATATTATTTTGTCATAAAATTTCAGATCAAAGATTTAAATAAACTTCTTCGTATAGTAATATTCTTTAGTCGTAGATTTTTAATTTTTTAACACCCTGTGGCTTAGGAAAAACATTTTTATTAGCCGAATCAGTTTCGCAAATTAATTATATAAATTAAACGTAAACTAATTTTTGCAGTAATGGAAGCTTATATCGAGCCGTTGAAAATACATTAAAATTTGTAAAAATAAATATTTATCAAGTTAATTCGCTTGAATAGTTAAAATTAGTGTATGACATATAGTATATTTTGTAGTGTTGTTTTTTGATCATGTTTGATGAAAAATTCATTTTTTCATAAATCATACTACGCTTTATGAAAGAGTGACTTTAAATCAAGGGTGGGCAGACTTTTACAGGGTGCGGGCTACTTCTAATTCTTTCAAGGAGTTGCGGTCCACCCAAAGTCAGTGGCGCACACAAGGGCGGGGGAGGGGTCCACGGGTCCAGACCTACCCTCATAACCCTTCGTTTTTTCCCGATTCATTACAGTCCCATGTAAAAAGTATGTAAAATGTAATTAAGTATTTGATATTAGTAATTTTTTATTTATTTTTGTTAATTATTTATTCAGTAATTTATTTTTTGCTGTTTTTTGTTCCCGACAATCGACAAAATCAAAAACATATGTTTGGCTGCGTACTGGGGTTTGATACGAAAATGGTAGACCTACAACCCTCGACCCCCTTCCCTTTAAAAATTCTTGTGTATGCTATACTGTCCAATGCCGTAGGTGTGGTGAGGTAAGGAAAAGGTTATTATTATAACTTAATAATAAGTACGGAATATATGTATTTACCTACAGAACTAAAATTAAACACTTTTAAAACCACGTTTAAAGCAAAACCTAAGGTACAAACTTACTTATAATAGCCACAAATATAATTATATCAAATGATACATTTATTATGAAACAATTCAAAATACATTTAAGAAATAAAACATTTTTATCTAAAGTTAGTTTTCGTTGTTATAGTCATTTGAAGGCTTAGTCTTCCTACTGTCAGCCAATCTAGAATTTTCCGTATGTTATTGCTAACTGATAAAATTTTCAGGCCGTCATCCAAAAAAATGTCTTGGCGGTCCACCGGTCGATCGCGATCGACGCAATGCCCACCCCGGACTTAAATGATTATTAAGCGGGAAAAAGAGAGATATTTTTTAGTGGGGATATAATGCTCTTTCTTTTCATGTTTTGATAGAATTGTGTATTGTGTAGTCAGTATTTATTTTTTATTTTATGTGCATATATTGTGGACCTTTTTTTGCTAATGGACACATGTAATATTCCTACATGAAAAATTTATTTGTAGATTAATTAAAATTTAAGAGTAATGAAAAATGTAGTCTTCAAATTTTGAAAAAAGGAATTATTTATTGTAAGATAAAAGTTATATATAAAGAAAAATATATAAATTAAAAAGTCGACTGAATTAATCTTTCCTGTTTTTCGAATGGCATCATTTATGTCGATGACTCACACACATCCCAGGAGCCCCCCCCCCCTTGTAGGTACTTATACTTGTGGAAATGGTTTACAAGAACAATGACAGTCAATAATTTCAAACAATAAACTTCACTTCATCTATATCGCTATACTCTCTGTAGAATTAAACTACATGTGATATTTTTTTGCCTAGTTGGTTGAAAATTCTCGAAGAAAATCATTATTGATGGATAAAATTTTTCCCGTTTTTTAATGAAAATTTTAGAAAATCTTTTTAACCACAAATTTATGGAATTTTTTTTATGACATTATTTTATTTAAAAAAAATCTTTTTTATATTATATCATGAATCATATTAAAGACCTTCGAAAAAAAATTTTTTTTTTGAGGATCTCTCGTAGCTTATATGGACTCTGGTTTGTTAATTTCATCACGGGTATATATATATTTAGAGATTATTTGTGGGGGGGGGGTATTAAGCGAACAAAAGATAAAGTAAAACGATATAGATCCCGGACGCTGAATGGAAAAAACTTCAGGATGTGAGATATACAGTATGTTTTCTACATAAGTTGGTAAAATTTTAACTTTTTTTTATTTAATATACTTTTATTTTCCTTCATAATACAAACCATATAATATACAAACCCCATTACCAGGTTTTAAAAAAAGTTTACAAAAAAATTAATAAGTATAATAACTGCCTTATTCCAAATCGTAGCAAGAGAACAATTTTTACCCAGAAATTTTATTGTTATCTCGGAAAACCTCCAACAAATCTTTGGAAACCATAATGCATGCCAAATTGTTTGGAGATCTTCAGAGGGGGGGGGGGGCTCAAATTGTCTTCCTCCCTGTAACGGTTTCTGTAACAGCCCTTGCTGTCTTTGATTGAAAGCAACAAAAGCGAAAGAAAAAGAATACTTTCTTTTATGTTCGCAACTTCGGGGCGTGGAGAAAAGGAATTCCGCTTTTGCTTTTGTAAAGTGCCCTTTTGAAATTCGTTTCTCTTCGGCCAGCGAGGATTTTTGCCTGCGCACAATGACACGTACTAAATGTTATGTGAAGTGATGTAAGTAGAGAAAAGCTGTTCAAAAGCGTTGTGACTCACAAAGGTTGCCATATCGCGACTCGAATCTCGCCAATAACAATGTTATACATTTTGACAAAAAGGTCTTCGAACTTAACTGTCGCTTTCAAGTTTAGTGGAGGTAGTTGACAGTGTGTTAGTTAACTCAAGGATTTATATTTAGTTTTGGTTGTACTACTCGCCAAGTTGAGCGAAATTTAAAATGGTTTCTTCGTAGATTTGGAACGAGTGTTGTGCATTTAACGTTAAATATAAGTGCATTTAACTAAAAAAAAATACAAGCTATGGAAGTTGTAATAAAAATTCTATATTGATAAATGTATACAAAGTTATTATTTCCATAAGAATAACAAAATCAAACGACCGTATTTGTTTGAATCTAAGCCACACTTAAGGTATCCGACTACTTGCGACAACTTTAAAAAAATGGAGATATGGGGATTTTTATGATTTTAGATTTGTTTATTACATTTTAAGAAAAATATGCTACAATTAAGAAGAGAAAAAGAAATTATATGCTTACTAAAATGCATAAAAACGTACAAAAAATATCATAACGGCGGCCCATTCTGCACCAAAAGTTTATGAACAATCTTTCAATTGTAATGTGTTGCTATGTTATTCATTTTTGAAATGATCTTCACAATAAGAGATATTTTAATTTTTACTAAAACTAGAGCACTTTATCTTGGTAACGATATGAAATTTGCCTAAAAAAACAGTGATTATATTCACATAAGGGACTGTAAATTTTGTAATAAAACGGTGATTGATAAATCTGAAGGTTTAAAACACTTCTACTATTATATAGAACATACATCAAAAATTTCAGCTAATATTTTCAAAACTTTTTGCCCAATCGCTGTCTCCGTTTGAGCATTTTCAAAGAAACTTATTTCGAGTAAAACGCGTTTTAAAGTATGACATTTTGCTTACAGTAATGACATCTGCTTTTGCTAAAACGTTTGTAGTTTTTGTTCTAGTGTACGGAAAATAATAAACTTGGTATATTTATAAAGCTAATAAGATGGCCTATAAAATAAAATCATAAAAACATTTGTCAATTTTATCAAAATTCACAAGTTTAGGGTAGTCGGATACCTTAATTTTCAAAGTTAATGCTATTGAAAAATCGAGCGTGGCTTAGAATCGAAGACGAAAAACGTTGAATTGGGATCCTGACGGTTAGAGCAATAACAGGTTCATGTATGTTATCAAAAAAGTTTCTAATACTGGTAAAATAAAGGATTCACTTTTAATTAGTTTTCATTATTATTTTATTTAAATTCGTCAATATCGAATATCGGTCCTTTTTACACTACTTTATATTTTTCTTAAATGTGTTGAGAATTCGGGGTGTGGCTTAGATTCGAATAAATACGGTATTACAATACGTATGGTAGTGTCAAAATATTAATGAAAATGTAAAAATATATTTGTTCGGTGAGAGTACATCTGTGGATAATGTAATAAATGTGAAAAAAAAGGAAGTTACTAATCAACAGAAGATAAAAAAAATCCAGTTATTGTATGAGCTAATAAAATGCTCTTCAAATCAAAAGAATTCTAATTATTAGGCGAATTCAGAATTAAAAATGCTTATTTGATGAGCTTTCTTTTACCCATTCTATTAATGATGGTCCTGTATTTGAAAGTCATCTTGCTCACTTCAGTGCTTCTTCTAATGGTATTTGAACTTCAGATTGTTTAAAGAGATTTTTCCCTTACTCAAATGCTTATTTTATTTATTCCTCAGTCAATTTTTACGAATCAAACCATATATAATTTGTTTTTCAGTTTCATCTAGTTGTATTAAAAATGATTCTTTCATGCGTTAAGATATTATCCGTGACAAATATTACTGCGCTTAGATTTTGATGATTACTCAGCTCCTGTTATTTTTATCTGCAAATTGCATCTGTAGCAAACAGCTAATAAAACGTTCTACATCATTAAGTAAAATATCAATTCCAAAAACATTTTCCCCTCGTTATGATGCCCATCAGACACATATTTTTTCTGTCATTCGTACACATACCTAGAGGGGGGTGGGTGAAAATCGATAAATATATTTTTTCTCATACTTTTTTCTATATCCCCTTATTTCAGATGTTCTATTTCTATGACTTGAGTAGAAATGCTGAAGGTATTTTTCTTGGTTATTATATCTTCACATTAACTTTTCTTCAGTTTTTTTCTTTTCGTGCATGAAATGAGAACTTCTTAAAATAAGAGTTTGAACTACTATACCCACTTGTTTGTTATCCTCATTAAAGTTTATCTGCCCTTGAAACAAATAATACATGGAGCATAAAGTAAAATATTTATCTATTTTCAATCATATAGAAAAAGTAGACTATTTTTCTTTACTTTATTAAAATGTATGCATCATAACTAAAACATACTTTAACTTTTAAAAATATCCTTGTTTATTGATAAATAAGTAGGAATGCAATTTTATTACAACAAATAAATGTTTTGAGGGACAAATCAATACCCTGGCATTTGACAAAGATTAAAGCTTAGGTTGATTTCTGATATTATAAAGAGGGGTATCCAGAGAAAGATATTAATTATGTTTTTAGCCACAGTCGAAGTAAAACCAGTATTTTGAAAATTTGCATAAAATTGTCTTAAATTCCATTCACTCATTATAAAATGAAGTTTGTATTTAAAATTTTGCTTGGGGATGATTAATTATGATATAAAAATGAGACAGAGAATTAAATAATGGAGACTTCTGCTCTCTTTTAAAGATTTCATATAGATATGCAAAATAAAGTGATTTTTGCGAAATTAGTTTAATATCAATCTGTCAAAATTCACAGAGCCAAATTTCGTATGCCATAGTATTCTTTTAAGAAACTTGTATATATTCTTAATCATTCACTCGAGTGGATTTAAAAAATTATTTCATTGAGAATAAAAGAAGTACTTATTTATAACTAAGGAAATTTTTGAAAATGGTAGTTAATACTTAAGACGGAGTGGATAACTTTTTTTAATTTGTGAAAACTTCCTTTTATTATTTATAATTTAATATTGTCACATTAATTACCTGTTCTCTAATAATGCTACATTCAAGAGCATTTAATTACTAATTCTTAAAAACGTATAGGGTGCCCGAAAAGTACAGCTACACTTTCAAAAATGAATTAAATATAAAAAATTTTCGCTTACGAATTTTTATGTTCTACAAAGAAAATTTTTAAGTTTCTATTTTGTGAAATTGGCAAACAAAATAGTACAACATCCACACTTTCAAAATGGCTTCCCCACAAGAACAAGCGTAAGTTGTAGCATGGTCTATCGAATTTAAATCTGCAACACAAGTGCTGCCTTAATTTGGGACTATCTATAATGAAAGTCCACCTTCAAGATCCACAATTTTTAAGTGGCAAGAACAATTTATCACGATAAGGTAGTGTATTATCAAAAACAAAATCCGGCCGCCCTAGCAGAAGCTGAGAGGACTTTACTCTTATGCACTCAATGTGTTACTCGCAACTAATGGTCTGCTCGTTGAAATCGTGCAATAAAAATGTAAAAACTTTGGTATTTTCTGTATGGAACATAAGCTGCAAGTGAAATATATCTTTCAAATTTTAATTAAAAATAAAAAGTGTAGCCATATCTTTCAGACACCTGGTATGTTACTTACTACTCTGATTAGTGGCGTAACGTACACTCCTGCAACCCCCGTATCGCGCGGGGGGGGGCAGGGTTCTAGGGGGCCCAAAGCCTGATTGACGCCAAGTATATATCGTTTTGCAATCCTTTGTAAGATCATGCATGGGGCCCAAAACCTGACTTTGCAGGAGGTCTTAATGTTCTCCTTTACGCCACTGACTCTGATTTATGATATAGAGCACGGGAGGGGGAAGGAAGGAAAGGGAAACTATCAAGTACTAGGGGGGGGAGGAGGAGGTTGTTTGCTTGTTAAAATCTCTGGGCGATTATAGATGAGATCAAAAATTTAGACTTGAGAAAGCTCATTTGAAATAATAGTTTTATCGATATGAGGGGTACTTATTGAAGGTAATTGTTTAATGTTTGATTTAACTTTGTAGGTGATTTTCAGATACCTAATAGGGGATTTTCAGTCTAGGGTGGCCATAATTTTGAAATTGGTTTACATATTTTGAATTACTTATAAATAGTAGAAATCACTTAGAAAAATAAATATAGTATTCTTGTCGCAAAAAATAGGCAGTAATGTAATAATCATAGCTTCGTTAAAGATTTCTTAAATTACATTTATTTGGATTTAGCTGAATGTAATTGGGGTTATTGATATCGAGTAATACTATTTTGTCTGATGGATGAAGTTTAACAAAAGTGCATTGAACAAAAATGAGTGTTGCATTTGTGTGGAATCTGGTTTTAATCAAAGAGCTGCAAGTTTTCCAACTTTTGGTGTACTAATTTCTCAATTTTTGGGATTGTAAAAAACATTAACAGGTGACTTATGTTGATTCTGCTTTAATCTTTTTTACTAGATTAATTTTTATAAGCGATCATAAACTTACAATTTCATTGGTTTCAATTTTTGTACAGTGATTAATAGAAATTAGCCGTAAAACCTGTTCATTTGTAAAACATTTTATATCTTATATTTAATTGTATAAATTACATATGTGAATTAAAAAAAATATCTTGAAATTGAGGATCAATGCCCTTCTAGAATAGAAAGTCATAATAAAATTGTAGCCATGCAGAAAAAAAAAATGAAAATCGGTGTTCACAATATTCGCTTGTAAGTCTCATGTTTGTGGTATTGTAAGAGATGTTGTCTACAGATTTGTGATTGCTTCCAAATCAAGAAAGGTGGTTTGCCATTTTTTTTGTTTTGTTTCTTTCTGCATACCAGTTTTAAAAAAAATTGGATAATTTTTTCCCTGAAGAATACTTTTTTGAATATTTTGCTAACGTCTTTTTCTTTTTTGAAAAACAGGAAAAAATATGCCCTCTCCGATAAATTCTTTAGAATCCTTTATTTTTTTTATTGTTAAAATCCCATTTAAAGATGGCAACCGATATTTCATTGAATTGAAATAAAGTTGCGTGATCGTTTTTCTCTTTCATAGTTCAAAAAATATAATTCTGTATGAGGAAATTCTAAATGGATAAATATATAAATAAAATATTTGCATTGTTTTAATTTCATACTTAATATTGAATCTTTTTAGTGAGAGCGGAAATGACACCATTACAATAATGCAATATTTCTCTGACAAGGAAAGTTATGCATTCATGTCCGCAAAATTATTACCATACTACATACAAACCACAACGAACGTATCATTTTTGAATTTTGCTTGCCATTGTTCTATGATTGGCGCGAAAAACTGGAGATACGGCTAAAAAAGTGGGCGATATTGTGCCAAAAGCGCTAGCAAAAGATGAATAAAACCTATTGGCCGTGAGCCAAGAACACGCGACAATCGATTCGCTTGGTCCTCCTGCGGCATCATTACTGCGCATGCGCTATGGATGCCGCGCGAAAGAAGGATCTCCATCTTCTGTATCTAATGGTACTAGTCTTAAGTAAACCCAGAAGCTTTTGGTATGTGCCAATAGCATTTTAGCCAAAATGAATCAATGTCAGTTAATTGAATGAAAATCAGTTAACCATCCTTCCCTCTAGGTTTCCGTTAATAAGTGGAGTTTTCGTAATTATGAATTTAGTTTCGTTGAAGTAGATTCTGATAGCTCTCCTTGTTCCAGCGATATTTTTTGTGGTTAACGGATTTCAAAGTTTTGTACTATGCGAATAAATGTTAATCAATTATTTTAAAATTGAAACGTTTAATCTTTGGAAACTAATTGATTTTATTGATTTTTTTCATGACCTTCTCAAGATCACTTAATGGTTGTTCAAGTTTTGATGGAATAGCTATATTTTCAACAAGAAGGAAATGACCTTTATTTTTTAAATGTTATTAAAATTACAAAAAATCATTTTTTAAAAATTGTTTTCCCCATTTTTAACTAAGCTTATGTAAACTTAAAATATTCCAAAGCATGGATATATATGTATTTTTATACGATTCTTCTAAATTCTTCATAATAGAAAATTATTCTCCAAAGAAATGTATTCGTTCTATTAATAAAAGTGAATAAATGCAATCATAGAAACGCAAAAATAAATCATGGTTTCCAAATTCCATGCAAAAGGTTTTGAAACATTCATTTAATTCGAAAATTTAGATAGATAATATATACGAAGACATTTTATCCAAAACTTACATGTGGCCGAGGTAGCCAAATGGTTAGGGTGGCGGCCGGAATGTCGCGGTTTCGAGTCCCAGCACCACTTAAGACCCAATGTGTAGAGGGAGCGGATGCATGTTAAATCTGTCGAGGATCAATGTCCTCCCATTGGTGTGGCCGCAATAGCCTAGTTGGTGAAGGTAACGGAATCGTGGCTGGAGTGTCATAAGTTCGAGTCCATTTCCACTGAAGACCAACCGGGTCGGGGAGCGATGCACGTTAAATATGTCGAGTGCTTAAACGTCCTCCCGTTGGTGTGGTAGTTAGGAGCGTAGAGGGGAGGGGGTGCCAGCTCATGTGTCGTCCTCGTCACTTGACCATGGTTCAAAATTACGAGGTCCGTTGCCAAAAGCCCTCGTGTTGCTACAGTGCGACGTTAATATTCACTCACTCCATCGGATTGGACGCAGCCCGTACGCCCACAGACGCACCGTAATTCATTTGACGTAGATAGAGCATAATCGAGAAGAGAGACTGGTGACTCCTCGCTGTTACAGTGACTTTTGTTCCATCGGATTGGGTGGCCAAGTGGTCAAGGTATCGGATCATGACAACCGCGTCTTGAGTTCGAGCCCAGTACCACTGAAGACACGCCATGTAGGCGAGCGATGCACGTTAAATCTGTCGTGAGCTCAAACGTCCTCCCGTTAGTGTGGTGTGGTAGTTAGGAAACGGGGGGGGCCAGCTCAGGTGTCGTCCGCGTCACTTGACCATGGTTCAAAATTACGAGGTCCGTCGCCAAAAGCCCTCGTGTATATATATAGCTTAACAAAGCGACGTTAATATTCACTCACTCACCCTCCCATTGGTGTGGTGATGTAATTAAGAGGGGATGCCAGCTTAGGTGTCGTCCTCGCCACTTGACCGAGGCTCCAAATTGCGAGGTCCGTCGCCGCTAGCTCTCAAGCAGCTTTATAGTGCGACGTTATTGTATAATTCACTCTCTCACTACACAAATTCCATATGTATAAAAATTTGTTCTTTTATAGTGAGTTGAATTTCTTTATATTTTATATGAAGTTGATATTTTAAAATTATATCTTAACTTTCATTAGTTTAAGAATTGTTTTCCAATATCCCTTCTTATAAGCACTCATTAATTCACGTTTTTAAAATTGTTTGAATTGGTACATTAATTTTTTTAATATCGTCCTATATATAGCTTTAGTGTGCATACTAAACTAATTAAATGGTGTGTAATAACTCAAGTTCTGTGAAATATTCTGTACTTTTCTAAACCATTCTTTAATATATCCATAACTTTAAAAAAAACTACAAAAATTTTCTGAGTTTCTGCTTTTATTTCAACATTACTATTGATACCAACTTCAAACTACGGAGCACAGAGCCCTCAGAATATGTAGTTTAAGCAAATGACTTCGACCTAGATAATGTTTGAGAGCAAATAGCGTATATTAAATGTGAAAAACTTTTTTTGAGGTTTGCCTATTGTATTTTCAAAGAAGCATTTCGGTAGTATTAAAGTTCTTGAAGTAGATTGAACTACAGACATGTTTGTGGAGCATTAACTCGTAAATCATTCTGAATGGAGTCTCGGAAAGGACTTCCCTGTCTTTCACCGAATTGAAATATAAACTCAATTGAAAAAAAAAGTATCTTCCTTTATTTTAATGCTATTTTAGACCGGAATCGATAAGAATCGGATAAAATTAAGAAATTGTTTTTTTAAATTTTAGTGTATTGCCACTTTTTAATATAAAATTCTTTCATTCGAATTTAAGTATGTGGAATTCTACCATCTATTCAGCTCAGAGTTGATTTTTTTTTATGGAATTTTAAGTTTCTTCTTCAGTTTCAAAAATTTCAAATTAGTCGTACATTTAACAAAAGACAAGAATTGAATATTTCAAAATGTTTAGAAAACAGCCTGGGTATATTCTATATATTTTTAAAAAAATACGATAATATCCATTTAAGAAACGAAATGAGGTAATAATCAGCAACTGAGAGTTCATAGTTTTTCTTGTCGGTTAAAAAAGAATTTAATCACAACAAAAAGTAGTATATAAAAATAAGAACGATTACAAATTATCCCAGCAATTGTTGTAAAATCTAAATTAAAACACTGCATAATTAAGTGCAAAATACCAGATGATAGATCTTTATTTCCTATAGTATGAACAGTAGTGTATACAAGGGGGGGGTGGAATTTCAATCCCCCATAGACCCAACAAAGAGAATACCTCTCGGCGCTTTCGTCTTGGCGTATTTTAGAATGTAACCCCCTTTTCCCTTGAGAGGCCTGTGTACGTCCCTTTTATTCCATCTTGCGTATTAAAAGCAAATGAAAACGACCGATTTTTCTCCTCCTTAACTTATGTCTAGTTCTTTTCCTTTCAGTTGGAATTTTTTTCTGCCTTTTTCATTTTATAACACTGATATGAAACTATAATAATTGGAGTTTGCATCGAAAATTTTGTAATTTTCTTCAAAAAAGAATAAATTTCAGTAAAGGTAAAAAGTAGCTAGTTCAAAAAAATTGGATGAAAAGGGAGTGACTGAACTGTAGAAATTTTATCTTGATAAAAAAAAAATAACAAGAGAAAGCGAAACTAAATGCATATCCCTTAAAACAATGAAAGCTAGACGAGATGGGAGAAACCAAGGTTATTTCTCCAACTTTTCCATCTCTTGTCGGTAAAACCATCTTTGCCTTATCTAAGATCAAGGCCTTTCAGCCCAAGCCCAGTAGGACCATACGAAAAGAAAGGAAATAATGCCAAAATAGCCATCATTAAAGTTCAGCTCTTTATCTCAAGACTATTACTTTTCCATAGAAAATCCTATTTCGTTGGTGATTCCTCCTTCCGATTTAATAACCGGACGTTACCGGACAAGTGGGTGAAATCAACGAACCAGGTCTCCAAATAATAGGAAAAGAAAGGTACATGTTCTACAGTAGTAGCATATCGGGATAATAATAGAATGATGTTCTGGGCGAGGGCAGGTTTTTTTTTCTTCCCCAGCAGATAGAGGTACTGTCACGTAATACAAGTGCATTTTTCTTTTTCTTTTTTTCTTGATATCTTTCTGTTTTAACGGGAAGACTTTGGTTGTAAGGTCGCGTATTACACTCACATGCACGTCGTGAGGGCCTTAATGCAAGCGCTCGCTGATGCGAATCAAAAAGGAAAATTGGCGTATCCACAGGCTATTCAAAGAGAAGTCTTGTTGGACGTAGGCTTGTGGCGCGGGTGTCAGTTAACGAACTGCCTGGCAAGACCCCTGCTGTTGCTTTCGTGTCTGTTTTCGCTTTCAATGCACGTTTCTAAAGTTTTGGTTCTTATCCAGTGCAGGTTGCAGGTTCGTCCAGAAAGAGGAGTTGTAATAATAAGTAGGTTCATGTGAAGCGAAAAAGGGTATATAAAGAGTGTAATGATTTGAGGACTTAGTCATATTTAACCGTCGAAAGGTTAAGAGAATGGTCTATAATCTAAATGCACTTTAAGGCAGAAGTTGTAGTTGAAAAAACTCTTAATTATGCCCATAAGTTAGAGAATTGCATATTTTCTCTGTCGAATGGTTTTATATGAATTGTAGTAAAAAATGTATAAGAATTGCGAGACTATGTTATCTGAATCACAGTGGCGTGCACAGACTACGCTCATGGGATGGGTTACATTTAAAAAACGTAAACGAAAAAACTAAGATATAATTTATGCTAAAAATTAAATCTGTCTATAGGACGGGTTTGAGCCCCCAAACTACACTCTCGTGCATAGCGCTGATCTGAATTTGTTGCACTGTAAAAATCATCCAAAATTCATTCGAGTTAATGTTCAATACAATCACAGTGTTTATGTAGGTGAGTTAAAGCTATATTTTTTGAAATACAAAAATATATAAGGCATAAGAATTGTGCCATGTAATACTCTAAAATAAGCAAAAATGTCTTTATAATACGAATATAAGCAAAGAGTATAAAATTAATTGTGAATTCACATCCGTTTATCCTCTGGATTTTGTTTTATATTTGCCATAGTATGCTCAGTTTCTTAAAAATTAATTTTGAATGATGTTATTAATTATCAATTTACTCCTTCGACCATAATTCTTCAAGTTTTATAAAATTTAATTCAGTATTCTCCTTCAGTTACTTTCTGCGATAAAAAGCTAATCATTTATATAACATAATTGAAAATATATTAATAGTTTAAAAATGGAGCAAAAAACTTATGTAAACTTATATTTCCCAGCGTTTATTATTTTTGTGCGGAGTAATTTATGAGGGCACTTCGAAAGAGAGCTCGCCCAGGAACACATTTGCATAACAAATTTGTTAGTTTTTTATTTTTCTTCCTAGATCGAAGGGTACTAAGTATTATTAATGAGTGATGCTTAGAGAGTACATGAAATGGGCCGTTATCTAAACTGTGTTCGTTCGTGTCTCTTTTATATCTAAGTGTATTCTAACTAAACCACAAAAATGTACACTGGACATGCACACATGTACAGTATGAAAAACCTTGCACTTAGTTCCAGTTAATGTTTGAAAATTTTTTATTTTTGTCCATTATATAACGCGATATTGTTTTACTTTTATAAATCGATCGACAATGACAAATTTATTGAAACTAAATTTACATTGCAAATAATTCACTTTTTTAATTAAAAATCTAAACTTATTTGAATTTCGCGTTCAAGTTTTATTTATTTATTTATTTTTTGGAAACTCTCGTGACTGCAGTTTATTTTAAAAATGGAAATTAAATTTTTAAAAAAAAGAAGAAACGAACCTTACAGTAGTCGCATACGATGTGTAACATCTGACATGTTATCGTGGTAAATTCGCAATAGCAACTTAAATCCTGAAAAAAATGAATCGAGTATGATTGGAAATAATTTTCTATGGAATAATTATATCTTTAATGAAAATTTTATTTAATTAACACAAGGAGTAATGCAATTTTTTATCAAAAATAATTATTCTTGTTCAATTTGGGGAAGAGCGGTAATGATAACTTATAACTAAAATATGACACATATACTTGTGATTTCAAAGTATTTAAAAACCGTTGTGAAAAATAGCGTCAATAACAGTACCACTGTAAGCTGTCGAAACATTTCGATTTGTGTTCATTTCGAGCTTGAGTTCATCATTCAAAAAAGCTATGAGTGGCTCGGCTTCTAGCAAACTGAAGTTAACTTTAAAATCACCACTCAAAATCATGGGAAGCGAGTGATAGTTTTTTTAAAAAAATGAGCAGAACCACCTTCGGTATTTGGTAAAAGGAAAAAAATGCAGGAAATCTTTAATTTTTTGAACCGTTTGATTCGGAGAAATGTATACGACACTGTTTGTCCATTTTCAAATAAGGATTCTGCCGCACATATGTCCCCAATATCTTGACTAACAATACCCAGTCCACTTGTTTGACGATAAGTAATATCCATATGTCGAGCCACAACATGTGTGTTGTTCTGTTTACGATAGATCGCAACACCAGCTGCTCTGTGGCCCGGTCGTGTAAATTGTACGCAGCAATCGAAGTCAGGTATCGAAACACGTTCGTCATTGTCTAACCACGGCTCTGCCTAAAGGCTTTTCTCTGATCCTAAAGTGAGAAAACAAAATAAAAACAAAGATCCCACGACCTAGACCGCAGGGGATGGGAGCGGAGCCCCTCCCGAATGAAGGAGAAAAAACAGAACTTCACTGAATAGCGCGCGCTTCCCCAACTTCCTGTAACGCATTTCCGTCCCTTTTCACGAAATCACTCCCACAAATCTCCAGCAATCGAGAGGAAAGATGTTACACATCAAAAAGTAAACTACTAACAAAGCATTTACTTAATTAAATAAAGAAAAATATTATTTTCATTGTACAACACTCGCACATTTGTTTCAAATGTGGTTTTTTCAATTTTTAATTTACCTCTTTTTGGGGAGGGGACTTTTCTTGTTAATTTATCCTAGTGTATTCAGGTCTTAGAGACCCCCCCCCCCTCCTTTACTAAAAAAATTTGCTGTTATTACTAGCTTCAATCTAACTGTACTATTTAACCTTCTTAAAATATTTATTACATTAAAAAAACAACTGGAATAGATTGTTATGGGGTTATCGTTGATTAATGTTAAATAAAAATACCCGGATTATGCTTAGCAAAATTTCAAGTACTAATTATGCAATACAAAATACTTAAGCTTTGATGGCATATGTTATAAGACTTCGAATGATGTTTCACAATTTGTACATATAAAGACTTGTCTACGGAAAGCATACAAGTAACCACAATTACACAATCGCGAGGCCACATTATCTAATGACGTTAGCAAACTTAAACCATGTTCAGCTTCTTACTCGTCTGTTACGTAGAACGTTGTCTTCAGTTTATCATTAACAAAGGAAATCGTGAGGTTTTCGTTATTCACCAGTATCTTTGGTAAGGAGGGTGTAGTCAAATATTATTTTTAGTGATACTCTGCTCTAGCAAGTTGGAGGAACTCCGCGTACAACCGTGCCAACTTTTCCCAACAGGCAAAATCCAAAATTAAGCTTCTTTTCTTGCTTTGAGAATTGAATCAATATCCCCCCCCCCTATCTTATGTATAAAAAAATCCAGTTTCCTCTTTTCCTGAAAACCTTTTGTTTAAAAAGACTTGAAATAATTGGTTTTTAGCCTACTTGATTGGCTCTTCTCAGACGAGTTTTCTTTTTTCTTCTCTTTCTTATTTTCTTCCGCTGCAATTAAACAATTTAAACGGCGGACGTTTTGTTTTACTGTGAGGGAGTATGGATAGTATATTTTTAGCACCACTTTGCTTCAGTTTCATACAAAACCCCGCGAACGGAAGAATGAAAATTAAAATTTTTTTTTTTCTTTCTCGGTTAGGCGATGACATATGTTTTTATCGTATCTATTTATACTCGGTTACATTCAGTTTAGCATAAGAGAAAGGTTATCAGTTGAGTTAAAACATGTGGAGTGTGCGAAAGTTTTTGAAATTAGTTCTCAACATAAAGGAAGAAATATCATATTAAAATAGAAGAAAAAATAATCAGTGTATAATAAAAAGATGAATTGACTTATAATTATATCTGGTAATTCTTTTCAATGCTGAATTAATGTTTCTCTCTTGCGTATTATTATTAAGCTGCTTAATCGATTCCATTCAACTTCTGACTCACACTTGTGCTCCTAACTGATAATATCAGGTTTCTTCGAGTGGTTGTATTGTATTAAGTTTTTTTTAGTATGCTGGAAAAAGAAAAGAATACTTTAAGTGTACAGGAATTTTCTGAGATTTTATCGGCTGAAAAAAAATTATGCTCTATAATATTCTCCAATTTTATTTGTGTAATTGTACCCTGTGAGTTGAAGTGAATTCATAAATAAAAACATATCTTTAAGAAACAACATTAAAAGGAAATATACATTATATATAATTGGAAAGAAATTGATAAATTATGCTTATATAAAAGATTTTTGATTGAATGTTTTATCACAAAATAAATTTAATAATTACGAAGATTTTATGAAAATATATATATATATATATATATACTAAATTTCCATAAATCTTATAAAGCAAAATAACAACTAGAAATATTACAAGATAGTAGGTCAAAATAAGACAGAGCCATAATACTATAACAGCAAACTCTTTGCCTTGGGAAGCAAGGTTGTAGGGTTAAGCACAGCTTAAGGACATCCAACCTTCCTCTATATTTTCTTACACCAGTGAGCAACAAGAAAGAGAAAAAAATGTAAGAATAAGATTCCATTAATGCTAAAGATATTATAAACTATTATATACACACAAGAATATTGCTAAATGTATATCATGTCAGGAAAGTCAACAAGTACATGCAAAAAGGAACACATCTCATTCACGTATTCATTTAAATGGTTAAGTTGTTGAGGAAAAAAAATTGTGTTTATATTGCTGAGTAGAAGAATATTTTTAAAAATAATTATTCTAGATTAAAATCTTATGCATCACTAAAAAAATTTGGAAATATGGATGGATTTGCGTTATTCTACCAATTTTATGTTATTTACTTGGTTAAATGTATTAAACGTGCATTAGCCTGCATTTTTTTGTGTAACAATATATTGCTAAATATTTTAAATTTGTTTTCAGAAAAATTCTTTAACTTTTTCTGAATTGTTAATGGATAAAATGAACATTGATTTTTTAGCCTAAAACGAATTCATTGGGCAATGGAACAATATAAATTTTTCTTTTACTTAAATCTTGTTTATTATTTTGGGAATTTATAACTGTTTTCTAGAAATTTAAATCACTGATATTTTCTATTGCTTACGAAAAGTTCCTTCCTTTTTATGTAGAAAGTTTTAAAGATAAAAAAAAAAAGAACATAAAAGAAATGTTGAAAAAGTCCTGAAATAAGTTTCTTGGCTTCACTTTTTTCCCCCAACGGAAATGAGTAATTTCCTTTTAGAGTTCTGTACGCGTTTAGGAAAAAAAGCAATATTTCGTTGGTTCCAGTCTGCTAGTTGTTTGTTACTTTTGGTAAATACATTCAAGGGTAACCGAAATTTTTTGTGATATATTGTTCAAAAGCTTAATTTAAGGACACGCATCGCTTACTTTCTGTTTTTATATTTGCTACCTACATTTTAAAACTTTAAATACACAAAACTGGTGAAAAGAAATGCCTGGTTTCAATGTTATACTCGCATAAATGGGAACAAATTTTGATGTTACGATAAAAGTTCGCTGAGCTTAGATTATAACAGATTTAAAAACACAATGAAAAAGTTAGCTTTTCAATTAATGAGTATCGATTAATACTTCCAGTAAGCACATCACTAAACAAGTTACCAGAATTTTTTGGCCTAAGCAACTTTTAAAAGGAGAATAAGAAAAAGGTAAATGTTTTGAACGCGTAGATTGTGACATTTCGGAAAAAATATACTAACAAAACATCCGAACTGATTTTAAAAACTGAAGTTGGTTCATTTGCAAAATCAATAATGGTATTATTTACAAAGCTTTTAAGGTGTCTGTTTACGTTCGGAGACAAGTTTTCTAAACTGCCATGATATTATTAGTTTTGTTGGTGCTTATGACTTAAGTTAATGAAAAACACTAATCAGGAAGTTATATGGCAATTTAAATTTATTGAAATAAGGCATTTTAGCTAAAACTTGATGAAAATTATACCGATATTCACAAAATACTCTACATGGAATTCAAAGCTGCATATTTAAATTATTTTTTGCTCAATATATTTAACAGTTATGTAGGCAATGAACTAAAATCTAAAATATATTTACTATTACCAAAAAGTTATGGCTCATTGCACATTTTCTTATAGAAAGTTTTATAAAATGCATGGTATTAGTAACAAACTGTTAACAAATAAAAAAAACTATTGTGGTTATAGCTAAAAATCATTAGTTCATTGCCTTTATCATACTTTAAATTACATGTATACAAAAAATGAAAGAGATTCATTCAGAAATTTTTTGAGATCAGGTTTTGAGTAACATAACTTTGACAAAAAAAATCATCATGAAAGGCATTTAAAGTTTTGATTCTTATTTTACTTAAATCATGCTTATTATGAGATGTTTAAAATTTACCACTTTTATAGCATAGACCTTCCTCGTTCTCTGTTTTATTAAATTTATTTATTTCTGGTTGCTTAATTTTTTTTATGGGGGGCTACACAAAATGTCAAAGATAAAAAAAATCAAAGTTCAATTAAACATTGATTCAGAAACGTAGACAGATACTTTAAAAGTCTTGAAGTACCTTTCTCTCCGTATTTTCTCTAGATTTACCTAAGAAAAAAAATTAAAAAATTGCTTTACTGGAAAGCAGAAGAGGGAAAACGAAGCAAAACCGAAGCAACAAAATTATTTCTGTAAGAAATTTCATTATTTGTAATTCTAAATAGAATTTCAAACATTTTAGATTCATCTTGACACTTGTTCTTATAGGGAAAAAAATTATTTAACCGAACTTTAAATTTAAAAAAGTATTGGTTCGAGACAAATATAACTTTTTAGTTGTGGTTATCTTTCTTGTTCTATAACGATTTATCAACTATAGCTGTGGTTCTCAAACTGTGGTCCGTGGACCCCCGGGGGTCCAGATTCTGGAAGGCCTCGTGGAAAAATTGAAAGATGTACCATCCTAAAATAGATTGCTCCAATGAAAAAAACTATAAAACACTTCTTTTGATCAAGAATATTAATTTAGTTTTTTTTATAGTTTGCAACTACACAGCCATTACTACAATCAAATTTTTTTTCGATGTTTAAAGTTCTTTTAAAGAAAAGAAGCGTTAAAAAGTCTTTATAAGTAGCAGAGGCAGTCTTAAGATTATTGAGGTCTTTAAATCACTCAGCCATGTGTTGAGAGGCAACTAAGGGTGTTCAACAGTGCCGGTTTATCCATTGGGCGCTTGGGGCGGGCACCCAGGAGCCCGGATAAGCTGGACTTAACCAGATTTTCTGGTAATAAATTTCAATCTCCCAGTGCCAAGGGGCCTGTAGATTTTCTGCTCCCTGGTCCCGAAATGAGCTTAAATTGGCACTGGTGATCAAAATATTGGAGGGGTCTTCAATGTCAGGCTGATATATAAAGGGGGTACGCGAAGATGGAAAGATTAAGAACCACTGAATTATACGCTTACTTTTAATGCATATTATGTATATTTTCTCTTTAAAAAGTTCTTTAATTAGATTTTTTCAACAAATACACACATATATGTATTCATATTTATTTTCTTCTATAACGCAATATAGGATATTTCTTTCAAAATAAACACGTCTTTTCTTGTTGAATCTGTCAAAAACGTTACTTGAAAATTCCATCTCTCTGCGAACAAAAGCACTCTCCCACCATAACCCTAAATCAAACAATACTCCACACACACCACCTTTTACGCTCTGGTACAAAAATGGACACAATACCAGCTTGACACGGAAGTTGCAAAGGTTTATCATTTCGCAATTCATGGGGCGATAAACAATACTGCAAAATTTCTGCAGCGAGGCATTGGGGAGAAACCCTTACCAGGCGAACACAATAAGTAAAAAAAAAAAAAGCAAGTAAATGAAAACATACCGAATAAGAAAAGAGAACAGCACTCACACAGCTGAATTCTACTCCTGGCAAAGTGCCAGCTATCCTTTAATGCAAGGATTCAGCGGACCTTCTCTCTCATCATCACTTTGCTGAAGTTTCCGGGAGTCTTGGTGTTTCCATGGTAACACTTTCGTCCATCCTCTCCATAGTCTCTTCGGACAGGAAAAGGGGGCATGAGCGTGACCTTTTGTGACGATGGTGTAATAAGTTTTCTGCGAAACGCTCGTCACGAAACGTTGTCCTCTTCAATGGTTGCAAATTGATGAAATAAAATTGTGAACGACTCGGTTGGGACAAAAACGGATGAGTACCACTGTGAGTAAAGCTTGCAAAGCTCTATCACTGCCCTTTTCTTTCGTGAAGTTAATAAAATTTTTACGGTTTATGTTTTTCACGAAAAAGGTGCAATATTAGTTATTGCCTGCAAAAATAAACAGTATACGTTTACGGGGGAGGGGAGTGTTTACTTTAGCAGTTTTTCTCTTTTTAATGTACCTAAACTCTATTAAATCAGTCAAACTCGGGACAAAATGCATTTTAGAATATTTTCTTTCATATTTTATTATTTTTGAAGCTTATTATTTTCGCCTCTATAATTAATAAATGTGTTTTGCACAAAAACTTTGAAAAAAATTTATCACACATGGGGTAGAATTTTTGTTTTGAACGATTGTTTTTTTTTAATTGCTTTTAATGTATTAGTATTGCAAGAAATTTGTTAGGTAGCATGTTGAAGTTTATTTTCAAAGTATATTTTCGTCAAAAGTTGAAAACTGTAGATAAGGCATCGGAAAAGTTAAACTACAGTGGCGTAATGTACACCCCTGCATCGCGGGAGGCCCAGGGTTCTAAGGGGCCCAAAGCCTGACTGCCACCAAGTATCTACTCTTTGTAAAATACAACTTAGAGGGGGTCCAAAACCTGATTTTGCAGGGGGCCCGAATGTTCTCAGTTACGCCACTGATAAATTACCATTTGAATTGTTTTTAAAAAGCCGTACTTTTTGTTTTCATGAAGTTTTGAACATCTATAAGATATTTTATCACAAACTTGATGGCCAGAAAACCTTTAAAAATTTCATCTGGTAGCATTAAACAAAAAAATTATATAAATTTTTACAAAAAATCTTTTTGTTGCCAATAAACAGATCATTCAAATTTGTTCACAAGGAAACTACAACATTAGTTCTTGCGAACTTTTTATGTAATTATTTCATAAATGTAGTTATTTTCTTACGTTTAAATTGATATGATCATTTCAAAATTCGTCGAGTTTATCGTGGCTATAATATGGTACAGTTTAAAATCTGTTTTGCAAAAATTCACACTCATCCTGGCTCATGGTAAAATTTTAAATTTGTTCTTGTGTGCAAAAATTCACATAAAAATACACGCATTCATCAATCTTTTATTTTGAAAAAAACATTACTGTGAAATGAAAAAGGAAAAAAAAAAAAAAAAATTCAAAACTGAAATTGGTATCTGCGATTCCTTTAAATATAAATAATCAGTGAAAATAAGTTAATAAAAAAATGCGAAGTTATTAATGAGAAAAAATAATTTACGAAAAAAGACGGTTTATTATCGAATAAATTGATTAAATATTTGCATTGCAAATTCTCCACGAAACAGTTACCAAAGCGCTACTAAAAACTAATTGAGAAGTAAAATAAAAAAAGAAAATGTATACTGCTCTTCGAAGTTGTTAGTCCATCACACAAAGTATACTGTAAATTGGTTCAATCAATATTTATACCTCATTTGCTTTGTTTGTAAATTGAATTTTTTTGGCGTGGTCTATACAGTCGATTTCGCTCCAGGCTTGTAATTTATAGGCAAAAATAAGGTTCTTACACAGATATTTATTACAGAAAAAAAGAAACTTGTGTGTGTGTGATACGGAAACAATTAGAATGTCAGTGACAAATCTTGTTTCCTGATACTTTCAGAAGAATTGGGGAAAATAAAAAGGGCTGCAAACTGTGAATGATGGTGCTTACGTTTAATTAGTTTTTCCAAAGGGTTTTCTTTTGTTCATTGACCCTTTACTTCGATTTTCTTTAAGTTCGTTTTGTAAGCATCGGTTTGTGTGATCTAATGTGAGAAATTGTGTTTTCTTTTTCACTCTTTTCAAGTTTCTTTGGTATTGTTTAAATTAGCGAATTCTTTCTTAGTTCATCTGATATGGTAAAGCGCTAACTTTTAATGGTCAGAATGTTATTAAGGCTGTTTTCGCCATATGTACGAGAGCTTGAACTTAACGCGGAGCACAATTTCGGACAGAAAAAAATGCCTCGATTTTAATAAAAATTTGTGACATTGCAACTCATGCATTTTATTATAACATAATGGTTTTAAAGTTTCAAAATATTTCATAAATAATTAGTTTTTTCCCCTTTAACATGTAAATGGATAGCTCATTTAGCATTTGGTATAGGAGAAAAAATGCGAAACACATTTTATAAAAGATAAAATGTGCCAACTCGGATAAAAATGAGTAATATAATAAAATAAGTGATTCTCTCTGTAGGATAGCGAAGCCAGAATATAACATTAATGCTTGAGTACTTTTATATCTGAAAAAATATTCCGAATTTGGGTCTTATTCTTTAACATTAGCCGAAGACAACCTTAAAAGAATTGCAATTATATGTATGCGTTTGCTTGTTGCTAAAATGGAAAAAGGAAACGATTCTTTTTATTTGTTTTTTTAAATATGCAATAAAAACTCTCATTAAGTACATTTGATTCAACAGTAGGTATACAGAGTTTAACAACCAAACCCGTTTTGTTGATGTTTTTATATGGCTTATAATTCCAATCTTGCAATAGAGAATAACTGATTTGGTATTAATTTCGTACAGATGTACCCATGGCAAAATAACTAGAAGTTATTTTTCAATTATGCTTACCACGAGATGACAAGTTACATATAACGATTTTAGTTTTTGAAATTTCCAATATTGCTGCTTAGATTTCTTTAATTTAACATTTAAATATATTATACTGTAATGTCTGTTTTACAGGAATGTTCCAAGCATTTCTTTTTATAATCAAATTTCAAAAGCTGCATTAAAGGCTGTTGAAAAGGGTGGATTGAATTTTATTTCTCCTGAACTTTGAAACCTATCAATGTGGGAAAAGATGCACTCTGGTATATAGATGAAAAGAAAAATAAAATGAATTTTTATGAAGAAATTAATTTATTTTATTTGAGTTATTTTTAATGAAGTTAAGTTTTCGAGCTTTTTTTGCAGTAAAAGGTCACACGCAGTAATTTTTGTTTATGAACAACTGATGTTTTAGTACTTTTTAACATTTATTGCCATGAGAGGACAGCATCTAAATAGTTACAAGAAAAAAAATTAGGTACATTTAACAGCGTCATTAGTATTCATTTTTTTTTTTATAAAACCTACAGCCGAAATTACAGTGCACTATAAAGCGGAAGACGGCAAAAGTTTGAATCGGACTGATTTGTGACGGTGCGAAGGCTTATGGAATTTTTTTGCGATGTACTTTGTATTAATCACTACTCGGTACTCACTCATCAATATAATCATCGCTTTTGGTTATTTAAATTGAAGAAAAATAATTTTGAGTCCAAAATCACCTAACCAAAATTAATTCTTTTCCAATTTTTTGAAAGTTTAACCCCTTTGCCAATATTAAATTTTGAAATTATTATTAATTATTTTTCTCCTCTCATCTCCATACTCCTCCATAGAGCAGTGGTTCTTAATCTTTCGATCACTGCGACCTCCTTTTATGTATCAAGGTGATATCGCGGACCCCCAAGGTTTTGAACATCCTTCCCCGAATTAATATTCTTGAACAAAATACAAGTTCTAGTATAGTTTCTTCATTGGGGACTATTTAGTAGTCTAGTCTAATAAGGCACATCTTTCAATTTTTCCACGAGGCCTGTGACGGGGCTATTCGCGAGATATTCTGACTAATCCTCTTGGGGAAACTTTGGGGCTAGCATTTATACTAATTCACAGCCTTTCAAGAAAAACACGAGATAGATATATGTTAATTAGTTCGACTATATAAAGTCTATATATAGGTTTTGTAGATGTGAAAGGGAGAAGGAGCCGTGAAGCTGTCAAGTAAGTTGAACACTGGAGAATTTACTTCACAAACTTAGCGCGCGTTTGAAAGGTGTAATTTCTGAGATTAAATTATTAGATTGAAGCTTTAAGATAGTAGATTTAGAATCGGCCTGTGGTCATTAGTGATTGTTCTCCTTATCCATTTCTGGTAGTCGGGTTTACTTAGAACTGAGTATTAGGGTTAATCTACGTTTTAGATATCACTCCTGGGTTTCTTCTTATAATTAAACTTGTGATTGTTTTAGTGTTGGTTCAGAGCTTGAATAAATATTTGTTATTATGGCGTTTGTTGGTGATGTTTCGTTTCCCCCCACACCTAGAGACGCGCAGGACAGAGGGAGAGGGGCCCCAGTTAGGGCCCATCCCCCACAGGCCTTTCAGAGGCTTTCATTACATGAGACTCCGCGAACCCCCAGGGGTCCGCGCACCACAGTTTAAGAACCGCTGCTGTAGAAAATATTTTCTGAATAGGTAGGTTTCGATTAATATTTTTTTCCTCCATATAACCGCTACCCAATACAATTTTTAACTGTGTTTGAAAAAATCAGAATTATTGATCCAGAACATTTTTTTCTCCAATTCAATATTATCGTATTCTCATCTCTTAAATTAAGCTATCTAATTTCCTTGCATCATAGTCAGAATTTATTGTCTTATCCAAATTCTTCATGGAGGTGGGGGGGAGTTCTGAAGCTCTGTGTCATTTAGGTAATTACGAGAAGGAGCTCGTCTGTCTAACTTAATGAGTATAATTGGGAAAGGGATTTGTTAAATCGATTTTTCATTTCTTTGGCAGATGAAATAAGTTTATTTCCTTCGAAAATTAAAAAAAGAAGGAATAAAAAAAAATCCGAAAGGGGAGCTGCGAATTTATTAATTTTCGTGATAGTCTAAATATAGAATATAAATTAATACTTGAAATCAATTAGTTAAATATATGTCTACAATCGCTTATAAAACTATAAAGAAACTTTTTCTGTATGATATCGTTAAAACAGGTTGATGTGAACTTTGATTAACACTAACCTAGAATATTATATGAACTAAAAATGGAATGATGTTAATCTTCCTATGCAACTGATTCGTTCACAGCTCGTAAAAACTATCATTTTAAGTTTCAAAGTGTTTCGCTCATTTTATCGCAGTACTACAACAATACAAATGCTTTGAAAATGGCGAACCAAGATAAACACGATATTCACGATTGTGCGTGACTTGAGAATCCTTATAAACGGCAGCTGGATGCGACGCGAATTAGGCCACTCGCCAAGCTCACAAGTGAAGGAACATTACCTGTTCGATATCTAAATTGACAACCTAGGGTCAAATCTTCGCGTGTCTAAGTCAGCCAGGTGTTCTGCTCAAGAACCGGCTTCTTCAAACTGAAAGAGGCCTTTTTCAAATAAGCAAACATGGCTATGTTCTATTGACGGTTGCCCTGGTGAACGGAATTATCTAATTCGATCTCATATGTTTAGACTTGCATTTTATTTATTTTTGTAGTTTAAGCATTCTTAGTTCATAAAAGTCAATGCTGAATTAAATAAATTAAAGAAATGATCAAATTTTGCGTTCAGGGTTTTTAAACACTGTTCTCTCCGTTGAATTTTGATTTTGTGTGTGTGTCCCATTTAAGATGAACCAAGAAAATTTTAGACTAAAAATAAACTTTGATACCAATAAGAAATCAATGTGCTTAAATCTAAAGAAGTTTTAAAAAATATATATTTAGAGTTTTTCCAATAAAGTAATTTAAAGCGAACAATTATAGTTCATCTACTTACTATTAATTTTTTCACTCCTGATTCTTATCGAAAAACGCAATGAATCAGTTCAATTGAGACAGACTGAGACAATCAGATCAATTGAGTAATCTCAAGTTGCATTAATTGTAACATATAATTTAACCGACACTAAGTGAGAAAATCCATTTTCACAATACATTTTACCTTATATGACTTTGAATCGAATTATTTCCTTTAGTAAGCAGCTAGACAGGTCCAAATGCATGCTTTCATTAAACAGCTAGTAGTCGGGGACCTTTTTTGCAACCGTTTCATTGATTCTGATATCGTAGAATTTACTTTTGTTCCCAAGAATCAATTGACATTTATTTTATCGAACACATTTGCAAAGAATAAATCATACTGAGAGAAAATAGCAAACGATAGTCGGTCGTTTTATTACGAGCCTTCTCTCTCTCTCTGTTTTGAAATTTCAAAACCTACTATCAAAAGTTGTGAAACTCTCAGCTGGATTAAGGATTATCAATAAATTTTGAAAGACAAGTTTTGAAAGGTACGGTTTATCGAAAAGACTTGTATTTGACGATTCTCCACACCTACCTTCTTTCAAACCTCTCAGGAATCTTGACTCAACCAGACCGGCTGTAATTACTGACTCCGTTATAAATCTTCGACTGTTCCTTCAGACAGATAGTTAACGCCCTCTAAGCTTGCATCAGTCGTCAACTATAATTGCAGTGCTAGAAGTGGTTAGGTGAAAGTGAGGCCTCTTAAGGTCATGGGTGCCCCCCTGTAGCAGGAAATTTCATATCACAGCTGTCCGAATGTGAAGAATTCTCGGCACAGCTATAGGATGTAAAAAGAAAAGAAAGAGAAATGCCATTAAAAGCATTTTCAAATGCGGTCGAATTGGAGAGGAGGTAAATAGGTTTCTTGAGGTAGAATTAGGTTCATGTTTCCTCAATGGTATTTTTGAAATGGATGCGAGATTGATTGAGAAAAATGTTGGGCAATTTCCTTATGGGAATTGAAAGAGACTGGGAAGTATTTTAAAATGATGAGAAATGCCAATCTACAACCACAAAAAGGTGTAATTTTAAGTTCTTTGATACGTATAATTTTTTTCCCTTCATGTATTTGTTTATGACTGTTGAAATAGAATGGTAAGATACGTTTTTTCCCCCTTTAAGATTCAAATCTATTATCGGCAGTATAAACGTGTAATCAGTAAAAATACGATGTCTATATGTTGCTTCGCGTTTGTAGAACAAGTTATTTCCTAATGTCTTTAAATGAGAATTTCTAAAAGTTTATCATTTCCCATTAAAAATTTTGAAGTATTAATATTATATTTTATTTACTACATTTACACCCGAATTAAATTTGTTTTAGTTGCTTTTATTTATATAAAAACAGATGTAAAGACAAAACTTGTTACACTAGTTTGATCATGTAGCAATATTTTAACGCTTAATATGCTGAACGACTAAGATTTAAGAACAAATTAAATAAACCATTTCTTAGCTGCTGCTTATGTCCTATTGCCTGAACTGCAAATCCAGAGTACTAGAGATCCACTGCAATGCACAACTGATAACATTAATGTAACATTTCCTTTGACAGAACTTCCCCCATTTAATGATTAGTTGACAGTACATAACCTCTGGACCGGAAGCATCGTAGTGATGGTAATTTGAGTTTCGAGGCATTCGAACTAATCCACCCAACCTACATTTAGCTAATAGATTTTAATGCGTTTTATTTTTAACACTTGATTAATTAAGTTTTGTATTTTGTAAGGTATTGGATAAAGAATAGGATTTAGGTGGATTGGGTTAGGTTTGTTTTCAGCCACATTTTTGTTATTTTCTAATCCTTCCTTTAAAAAATATTATTTCTGCAAATTTAATAATAAAACTCTCAAATACGCGGGCCGTTAACAGAGGCTGGTGCATGTAAAGTCTATCTTCGCCATATGTACGAGAGACTCAACTATTCCGGGAGCACATTTGCAGACAGAAAAAATGTCTCAATTTTCATGAAAATTTGCAATATTATAATTCATACATCTGTTTATAATATATAGAGTTTTTCAATTTCAAAATATTCCATAAATAATTAATTTTTTAATACAATATCTGAAAGAATGCTACAGATTGAAATTTAAAAAAAAAAATATTAAGAAACACAGAAATGCCCGTGACTCCCCCAGTGTATGGATTCTAATGAATAAAATTAATACTTGGTAAATAAATTCGATGAACATTAAAAAAATAATGCACTGTAATTTACAACAAAATTTTATTGAAAGAAATAAGATCTATTTGATCTGATATGGAAATTTGATTGTCAGCAAAAAATAATGAATTGTACGCATAGTTAAAAAATAATAGTTTTAACCGCTATATTTTAATTAATATCAATTTAGAAATATCTCAACTTTATTGAGGTGTGAAATTCAAATAGGCATTCCCAGCTTTAGTTTGAGAAAAGCCTATTAAATCGTCTTAAGCAATGTATAAAAATGTTTTGTGTTGTATAAACGAAGAAAATAGTACTTCAAAATGCTTCTGTTTTATTTAACCATAAGAAAAAAGAAGTTTGCTAACCGTATTCCTCACTTATTCAGGTTTGCTCATACACACAATCATTATAAAGCAGGTAATTGCGAAGATTCTTACGGCCCCCTTCTTGGAGGCGATAGAAAGATTTTTTTCATTATTATTACAGCAAGCGATTTTTCCCCCCATTTTTTTTGTCGACCTTTTCACCTGTATCAGAGATTGTGGCAGATGTTGCCATCTGCACTGAGCAAGACGCGTGACTTTGTGGCGAGAATTGTAATGAGTTGTCCGGGTGTTAAGTACTTTCTAAACAGAAAAAAAGAAAAAAACTTTTCCTTTCAAAATAAAAAGTTTTTTGTGAGGTTTTTTTATTCCGAAAACAAAAACTACGCAACCGCAAAAATGCCTATCTGGATCGTTAATTTGCAGTTTCTAGTAGTATGAGCTGACTGTTCTATACTTTAAATGTGACTTTATTTTTTTCCCTTTCTTTCTTTTTCAAACAGTATTCTACGAGAAAACCTTCGGTGAGATTTCCCACGTTTCACATGAAAAGATGTATACAAAGTTTCATGATCATTTCAGACTTTTTTTTTTCTTTTTTAAAGAAACAAACAACCCTGAATTTATTTTTGGAGCTCATTAAACCGGAAATTCTTATACTATGCTACAGGATTTATATGATTCGAAAATGAGAAGTCAGGGATTCATATTCCCGCAACTTTTTGGTCTAGAGAGCGAGTGGGTTACCGGATCAGATGTCGTCCTTGTCACTTGACTGGAGTTTCAAATTGAGGTCCGTTGCCAATAGCCCTCGTGTTGCTTTAAAGTGTGACGTTGATATGCAATCCGCAACTTTTCGAACTGAAACTCCTATTTATTTAGTTGTACTCTGCTTTTAATATCAAAGCAAAAATACTTTTAATAGTTACTTATATTATTCATTTATCATTCACCGATAAAAGCTTGGGGAAATTAATATAAACTTTAGCAAACAAAGAACATTTGTCAATTTTACAAATAAGTGTGTAATCAATATTTTTGCTCAATCGATAAAAATTTTTAATTTGCAGATTTTAATATCCCCCCTCCCCTTGTTTTTCATAACCGAAGCTTCACATTTAGAAGAGCAGTTTCAACATTGGTAAAATAATTATAAAAAATGACGAAATTTCGCCATTTTTTAAAACTTCAAGTATAATGCGTGAGCGAAACATTTTTTAATTTGACCCCCCCCCCCTTTTTAATTAGGCGAAAGGCAATTTGTCCACGGTATAGCTGTCAAAAAATGGCCCACTTGATCACACACAAAGAAATAATTTCCGAAATCTATAGGATGTTGGTCCAGATTTACTTTTTATTCAAACATGCCCAAAATAATTGATTCAATCTTAAAACATGTAGTGTGGAATAAATATACTAGAATTTCTTACACAAGTATAAATATGATTCATTTTACTGAAGAAAAGTATTCGTATGTGATTTTAGTTATTGTTATTCCTTATTTTGATGAATTTTTTCTAAGGAAACTTAAATAGTAAAACGTAAAAAAAAAAAAAAAAGGTAGGGGGAAAACCTCATGCGTATGAAACTCTTCTTTTACGGAATTAAGATTAAATGCAAAATAAAATGTGAAAAAGGTGTTTCAATACTTCCAACTAAAAAAAAACTTCGGATTTAGAAGGTTTATTTTACGCTGTCTTAAATATCTAAAAAAAAATGTCATGAAAATATTGGAAAGCGAAAATAAAGTAAAAACTAAAGAGATATATAAACTACCGTATTTATTCGAATATAAACCGTCATAGATTGATTCTAAGCCGCATCTCAAGTTCTCTGTAAAAAAAATTATAAATAGTGCAAGAAGGCTATTTATATATTTGCTTATGAAATTTAGAAAAAAACTAAAATAAAAACTAATAAGTGAATAATTATTTTATTTTACCGGTTTCAAAAACTTTTAAATACGTACATGGTCCTGTTATTGCTCTAACAGTCAGTAATTTCTACCATCCAACGAATTTTTCCGCCTTCGATTTTAAGCTGCCCCCGATTTTCAGCAGCATTAGCACTGGAAAAAAAAGTACGGCTTAGATTCAAATAAATACGGTGTATATTGTCTGAAGTATAAGATACATTGTGTAAATTCAGTTATAATAGTATTTCATTTCTTCTGCTGAGGAAAAAAAAGTGAGAATAAATTGAATAGTATCTTCTATGTACATGTATTAAATATTTTTTCTTAAGATTTAATTGGCTAAGTCCACATGTAATATATAGTTCATGTAGTAAATTTTTAAATAAACTAAATCAATCGAAGAACAACAATAGAAACTTGAAGGAAAATCTTCAGGATCGAAAATATATCACAATAGTTTTTAGTTTTTAAGAGATTACATGAATTTCTACGACAAATGTACGGCCAGTGGCGGATTAAGCGGGTGTCGGACCTGGCGGCCGCCAGGGGCCCTCAGCACCGGGAGGGGCCCCAAGCTTGATGGATTCCACCAGTGGCGTAACAAAGAATATTAGTGCCCCCCTGCAAACTCAGGTTTGGGCCCCAAGCTCAAATATATATACAGAAATGGCCATATTATATACTGAATAAGATGTTTTGGACAAAATGGATATGGTAAAAATAATTGATGAATTTCCCAAAGAGAAATCAAACTGTAAGCTCTTAATTTTTTTGTATACAGTTAAGATTTTTCTTCAGCCGATGAGTTTTATTGTAATCAATACATTTTATTTTGAGAATTTAAAGTAAGTGACTCTTTTCACTATTTTAATGGTTCGACTCTTGAGCCTATGGGCCTCAAACCTTTTACCGCCAGGGGCCTCCAACTACTTTAATCCGCCTCTGTGTACGGCACTACCTAACTACATTGCGATAAATGAACGACACTACCTAACTACATTACGATAAATATACAAACAACACTACCTAACTACATTGCGATAAATAAACAACACTACCTAACTGCATGACATTAATATTTCCCACGCAAATTCACGAAGTTTAATGTCCCTGTCGTATTCCTTGATAGAAAGCAGATTCTTCAGAGTGGTTTTATTTGCCCCAACAATTTCTCTTGCATTTACTAGTACTATTTTCCTTATTTCCAACGTAGTGTGGAATTGAATCTGCCAAGCGTTATTTCAATCTTGGTAGAAAATCTATTATCGATTTTCTCTAAGAAAATATTATGAGTTGTGAGAAAACCATAATACGAAAGATGAAATAGCTTAATAGTAAAGAAAGGAAACTGAGGTTTGAGGTTCCTCGGGGAATAAAGTGGGGAAAAGAATTACCTTAAAACAGTTTGTCCGTACAATAAAATAGTAATAATTGAAACTAAGGCAAAAAGTGATTTGCTGGAAAAATTATGTGACTTTAAGAAAACTGAATATAAAAAGAATTTTAGTTTTAGAGAAAGCAAAGGAAGTTACAACTTCTCTCTGAAATATTTAATTATTGTTTTAGTGTTGGATTTTCTTTTAGAAACAACGTGTTTTCTTCGTTCTGATTTCAAGCATTTAATTAAGCAAACGAATAATAATTGTTTTTAAAAAGTTGAGCTCCTTTAAAATTTATATATTTAAGAGTAATAAATCTATGGGAAAAAGAACGTTTAATATTTTCAAAAAAACTCCACTTCTTATAGACATCTTAAACTTTTATAAACTAATGAGTTATGAGAGAATTTGCATTTTCGAAATTGAATTAAATCCGCTTTTTTCTTCTGTTAATATGTGCTCGTTTAGAACAGGCTTTCAGTAACATTATTCCGACAACGTTGCATTTTTCTCGGAAGAAAGCATTTGATAACATTTTAGCCTTCCAAATGATGAAGCATTTATTTTATTATCTACAATAGATACTGATAACATATCCTACATTTTAATTAATATGAATGCTTTAAGAATTTAATATGGTAAAACTAAGCATTTTTTTTTTTGTATCCATAAAATTGATTTATAATCCAGAATAGAAAACCTTGATCATAACTATAACCTTCAATGTGAACTAAAATCAAAATCTCTATAGTCAGATATTTTCAAGAAATAAAATAATTTGTAAATGCTTCGGAACATACAGGAATCACTGTATAAAATTTCGATCGATTCCGGGGGAATTACAGTTTAAAAACATTTGACTACACAAACTAAATTTATAAAATTCTCAAATAGTATTGTAACGGGTTTATCTGCGAACCTGTCACTAATCCTCTTGGGGTAAATTTCTTTTTAACTGGTTCTATTGAAAACTTTTCCCCGAAGAAGACTCGATTTACTCAGATGAAGGGTTCTATTTAAGCATTAACTTTTAGATACTCGAAGTTAGTGGAGAGTAGTTGAGAGTTAGTCGACGAGGAATTTCTGAATGATTTAAGATTACTAATTGACGATTTAGTCAATATAAGATAGAGATCAATAATAACGACCTGAGGTCGTATTACTACTAATAACGGTATTACGGGGAATTTTTTAGACCGTAAACGGCTAAAGTGTTCCAAGAGTAAGTGAATTAAATTATGCTCAAATACTAAGTATCCTTTTGGCCGTGTAATTACTCCTATACTTAGTTGTGGTGTGCATTTCCTACCCTGGATTGTTAATTTAAGTGAGAGAACAATAAATTAGAAATTATACCGATTATGGCTGATCTTTCTTTTAATCCCCCCAAACAACAATAAACGCATAGCGTTTATTACAATATACCGAATTTTTTTAATTTTCATTCTAAATTTTAATTTAATGAAATCGTGAATCAGAGCACTTTAAATTTTCGAATATTTTAATACAAAAATGTAAAATAAGGTCATTAATAATTAGAGATTATTTTATTCTATAACCTTATGCAATGCAAAACATTGAGTTTTACACTCGTATATCCTAAGAGATCATTGGGATGTGTGATATAAATTACAGTTAACATTGGCGTCCTCAACCCTAATGACACCGCTCGCATTTCAAATGGTTTGTCGTGGAATTAAAAAACTAACCTTGCAGAGAGCTATACTACCTACACCATTTCCACACAAAGCGACAATTAAAATAGTTTCGTTATACACAGTCCGTGCTGAGTAATTCGACCAGCCTTGACCGTGCGTACTCTTAAACCGCGGCATCCCGCTCGTTCTGTGTTATTCGTGAAGCTGATTACTCGGACGAGCTTGAATGCTTTTATCCGGAAGTGAAATAATAAGTCCATTAGCTGGAACAATCCTTTTCTTTTTTTCTTTTTCGTGGCATGCTGAGAAAGAAAGAATGCTTCACAACACGAGGGTTACGCCCTCTCCCTTGCTGGTATCTCTAAAAACTTGTTCAATCCTTATCTTTAAGCCTTTGTTTTTGGCGTCAACAGTTTTCACCGTGTTGGAGAAACATTGATTTTTTCTTTTTTCCTATTATCTTGTTCCAATGACAACTCTGGGAGATTTATCACGTTTACAGTTCTATTCTGTTGTCAGTGATAAGTTGGTGTTTCCTCCTCACAGTTCTTTTTTAAAAAAATACTTTTGGTTTGTAAGTGGGTAGGGAATTATTTGTGAGTTTGTTTAAAGTTGTCTAAAATATTTTTCCTTATAAAGAAAATTGCAGTTTTTTTTCTAAAAATTTAATGTATAGGAATTTATATAAATGTCAGATAAATTTTTGTAATGGGATCTTTTGTACCGTTTTTGAACTTTCAGCTTTTCAGACGGGTTGAAATGCTTGAAGTTATTAGATTCGATTCTTATTCAGAATATTTAACCTGAAGGTTAAAATAATCTTACGGAAAAACGATGTGTTAAAGAAACTCTCTAGACTTACTACCATTGTTAAAATGAGCAATTTAAGCTTGTGAAGTTCATTGTTATACTATCTGTTTATATACGATATCATTTGCTATTTGTGCGATCTTAAAGATCAATACCACGTTTTTAACACATTTTTTAATTAATAATTATTGCTACAGGTTTCTTTGTAAAATAAGAGTATTTAGACCCAAAGTGTTATTAATTTCATATAAGTGACATTCGTTTTGCATGCAATTAAGCACAAAACACACTCCTTTTTGCCTTTGCATAATCTTTTATTGCAAATTAATCTCACTCTTATAATTTTCAAAAAGTACCCAGAATGAAAAAATATATTTCGAAAAATGCTCTTATATTTGTTTTAAATGTATTCTAGTATTTATTGATTTAAAATTGTATGAAGAGTTAATTTCTCTAGAGTTTCCCCTTCACCTTATTTCTTCGAATGATTATCCAGTGGCATAACGTACACCCGCCCCCCTCCATTTCGGGGAGGCCCAGGGTTCTAGAGGGCCCTAATCCTAACTGACACGAAGTATATGCCCTTTGTAAGATCCGGCTTGGGGCCCAAAACCTGACTTTCCAGGAAGGCCCTAATCATCTCCTTTAAGCCACTGTGATTATCGCATCAGTTTTTTTAATAATAAGTTAAACAGTATTAAAACTGCAGAATAAAATTGTTTTACTGCTTATATTTGGGCCATTCTTGGAAAAAATATTTACATTTAATGAACACTACTTCTGATTAAGGATATTCCACTTGATGTATAACTGCGTACTTTGGTAACTAAACTATTGTTCTTATACTTCGTTCTTAGAAAATGCCTAGACATATCTAAAACTTTAATTTTAAAATATAAACAAAGTTGACCAGTGTCTTATAAGGACATGTTCTGAATTTTTATGTTTGCCGAAAATATTAAATGAACGGATGTACAATAATGCATACATATATTTCTGTTGTATGACAACTTTTTCAATGGTTTTTTTTTCATTTTGTTAATAATCAATATTCTTAAATAATTTTCGCAGTAGTATTATACATAAAAGTTAAATTATAATTTGTGTTTATTGCAGGCAATGGAGACATACAGAATGAGTACGTTCGAACTGGAAGCAATGCAACTCTTGTTTGTCAACCTGCTGCTGATGTTGACAACGTTAACCGTCTTGTCTGGTTCAAAGAAGACAAAAAAATTGCTGAAGTTGTTAATGGACGGAGAACGTTTTGGGATGCTGGTCCACATGTCAACTTGCAGCCTCACAACAACGCCCTTTATTTCCGCAGAGTTACTTACCCTGACAGCGGAGAATACAGTTGTGAAGTCAATGGCAAGAGGACAAGAAATTCTATAGCTCGACTGCTTGTTCAAGGTAAGTCTATTTTCTTCACTGAACTTATTGAATTAGTACCACACCTTA
Source organism: Trichonephila clavata (assembly GCA_019973975.1). Taxonomy (NCBI): domain Eukaryota; kingdom Metazoa; phylum Arthropoda; class Arachnida; order Araneae; family Nephilidae; genus Trichonephila; species Trichonephila clavata. Next base: position 132,501 of record BMAO01039473.1, read on the forward strand.
TATACAGTAGGAATGGGATGGGAGTGTGTGAGCTGACATAACTCATTATATCTATATAGTTTTTTTGTTTCAAGTATTGAATATCAGAAAAAGAATAAATAATGGGTATATATAGTAAACTAAAATATTATACTGTGGAAATTATTAAAGTTATATGATTCTTTCGTTGATTATTTAATCCTCAGTAGCATAGTGTAGATAAGGGGGCTGCAAATTGCGGCTCTTCAGACTTCTAGCTGCATAAACTATTGAACAGATAATTATATCTTCTAAAAATCATTTTCTTTTCTCTTTCTCCTTTATAATTATCTATTGATAAGATTTACCTTATTTGCGTCTAAAATTAAACATTTGACTGATTTAAGATTTATGTATTAAGTTTTTCTTCATTGGCAAAGTGCATTGAGAATCGGTGAAATATTAAAGTTTTAAAACAGTAAAAGTCTAATATGTTGGTAGAAATACCGTCATGGGAAGACTCTCCTCTAAATGTTTTCCAGCAGCGTTTGCTTATTTATTTGCATGCATGAATTTAGCGAGTACACTTGAATATGAGCAAGAGATACTCATAAACCTACCAACAGAAGTGACAAAAACACAAACTGTATTTTGTGATATGCTTAAGGGTTAATCAAGAAAGAGCCGAAATGACCTTTATATGCACGAACATTCGAAGTCAATTTTAATTATTATTGTAAACATGAAATTTCAAAATAAAATTCTGACTGTATTATTCGTAGGAACATTTTTTCATGACGTTAATTTCAACAGTATGATATTTTGACATTGGTTGTTCTTAGATTGAGCCATAGAAATAAAAATCTTTGAAAGTTAGTAGTTTTGAAAGGGTTGGAAAATGTTACTTTGTCTAAAAAAACTTTATTTAAATATTATAAAAGAAAATGTTAACTGGAATGCAACAGTCTAGATCACGACTGCTACTGAAGACTCTCTTCCCCCTACTCCCTGCGTACGCTTATGTAACTTGTATAAAATGGCTCTTAGATACTCTAGTTCAGGGATGGTGAACCAATGGCACGCGACACAATATTTTGGGCACGCCACTGATCGAAAAGGTTTGCATTTTAGTTCAGAACAACAAAGTTCACGATGAAGTATTACGAACAAACGTGAGTGATATGCTAATGATGCGAAGTATGTATACACATAGCATAGTAAATTTCGTTGACACAACTGTTTTTGTGTGCAAGTTTATTTGTATTATATTTACGATTTCTAACCTTTATTTAACATGGCTAGTTCAACAAAAAAAGTACAAGATAGTTAGTGTAACAGAGAATTTCAAACAGGGTAAACCGATAAGTATGAGAGGATTAATAAAGGCGACAAAGTGCTGTGTGTTTTATGTTCTGGAACAGTTGCATGTAGAACATCGTCTGTAACACGGATTCCAGACACATTTAACTGTTTTAAGAAGCTAGCTCATGCTATTTTAACCATATTTTCATTTACCTATTCTTTCAAGTAATTATTTTCAGAGATTAATAACATTAAAGACTCGCTTAGAAACCGTTTGGTATATGATTCCAATTCAGCACACATTCTGCTAAAAGTAACAACTTGCAATCATATATATATATATCATCTAATCTTCAACAACAGAAGTCACACTAATTTTAGTTTATAATTTGAATTACACGTATAACTCTCTAAAACATTTACTACTATGCAGTGCAAAATGTATTATTTCGTAGTAAATAAAGAGTTTTGAGTTAGTATTTAGTTTTATTATTTTCCCAATAATCTCAAGTCAAAATTATTTGACGGCACGTCTATACCTCATTAAACATTCCTTTAGAAAAAAATGGCACATTGATCTATAAAGGTTCACCACACCTGCTCTAGTTTATCTGGTTTTCTTTTACAACCTGGCTCCTCTCTCCAAAGGTTTGCCGACCACTGCTGTAGACTGAAAGCAACGTATCGATCAATCTCTTGACAAATTCATAGAATTAATTTTATAACATAACCGTGCTCTGTAAACTCTGAGCTAATAAACTAGTGCCAAAGAATGCAAGTAGAAGGCACTACCAGTGCCGGTTTATCCATTGGGCGCTTGGGGCGGGCGCCCAGGGGCCCGGATAAGTAGGACTTAACCAGATTTTCTAGTTATAAATTTCGATCCGCCAGTGCCAAGGGGATCTGTAGATCTTCTGCGTCCAGGGCCCAAAATTAGCTTAAATCAGCGCTGGGTACTACGCAAGTAGACTTGTCACAAATTCAAAGTGGTTTTTAAGTATCACTGTTTTCAAAAAGTGCCAGCCGGCTACAATTTCAAAAGATAAAATATTGCTCATAATTGCTTTAAAATTGCTGCAGAAATTTTTATTTTTCGTAACATGTGCCATCTGTACTATTGATTTTGACCCTTGCTCAGTGTTGCCTCTGCTCCCCGCTTTTGCAATTTTCAAAAATAATAATAAAAAAAAAAAAAATTAAAAATCCACAAATACCTGTATTTTATTTATACCTAGGAATTAAAATAAATAAAATCCAAGATTAAGTTATAGAGGGTTAACGTTTTTATATTTAGTAATTTTTTTAAAGACAGATTTGGTGTTTGAGAGAGCTGATGAGGCTGAATTGTGATCGAGTAAATTAGCATTGACTGAAACCAGCCTCCTTGAGTTTTAGCAGAATAATTAATAGAGATATTGATTGCTTATAAATATATCAAACACAGATACTTAAAATATGTGAAATATTAATGTATTTTAGTTTATATTATGATTTTTTTTAAAACTATAAGTCTTGTGTGTTTAAATTTTACAAAATTGTTTATTTGGATTTATCTACTAACGAATGCTGTAAAGAAGCGTTTTTTAAAAGCACAATTGTGCTTGTTACGCGAACAACCTAAATACTTGTATTTTGTCTATGGTGATCGGAACACAATTAGCATCTGAAATCCAAATTGAGGAAAATAGGATTCAAAGAAAAGAAATTTATAAGAAGTCATTGAATAAAATACATTTCTTTATAGCATTGTCTGCAATGTGGCGTGCAATAGCTTGTATTCAACAAGGAATGAATTGGGAAGATGAATCAATTGTGCACTGTAGCTGACAGTGATTTGAAAACTTTTTAACCCTAGGAGCAAATTATAGTCGAACAAACAGAAAGCTTTTCTGTTTTCTTGAATATGCGGCTTTTGAAGATTCTTGAATTTAAAGTGAAGAATTCAGAGTTTCTGAAAGGGGCAGGTTTTCAAGCTTTTGAAATGTGTGAAGATTATCTTTTGAATCAACTTTCTCTTAGGCTGTTGAGAGCTGGAGAGGAATTTTAGTCTAGGCATGTGTGTATGACTGTATTTCAAAAAATATTATAAAATTCCGTTCTTTTAAAAATATTTTTACTGACGTACTAGTTTTTGAATTAAATAGTACTTCAATTTTATTTCTAAAAGTAGGAAACACATGCTTTTCTTTCTTATACCAGTAACTTTTCAAGTGCTATGAAAGCATTTAGAACGTAACTAAACTTAGCTAACTTAGCCTATATTTAATATATTTTAAAAACCTTTGAAAAACAAGACTTTTTTTTTTGGAAAAGCTCCTAAAACAATTATTTTGTATATATTATCTTATTTTTCACCTGATATAATTTATTCCAACGTTTGCGCATTGCTTAAAGAATCAGTTTTGCTGTCACTGTTTTCGAATATCCAATTTTAAATTTCAAACCAAGCAAAGTGTTTTGAAATATTTATTACATCTGAAGAATTTTTAAGTTTATTATAGAATACACGTGAGGAAATAAATATAAATCAGTATATAAATTAAAAATTTGGTTAATTTTAATAGTAGTATGTTAAATAAAATTTATTTTTAAATTATTTTTATCTAATTAATCCTTTATATTTAAAATACAATCGTTATAAAATTATTGGAATCAAAGTTTTTAATGTTTATTTTAAAGGATTTTAATGAAAGTTAAATGAAAAAAATTAATTCGTAGAAAATTCCTCATCAGAAAACTATGAGTATTTTATTGTTTCACTCAAATATGGAGAAGTAAGGATGTTCTTTAATGTTCTACTCCTCGAACTTGTATACATCCATGAAAAGTCAGATCGTTCATTAATTTAAATTAATCTAAAGGATGTTGTTCATTTATTAATCTATATTAATCGGAATCGCGTGTAGTTTATCAATTTATATTATCAGATACCTCATATTTCTCATTCTTGACATCATCAATTATAAGTTGTGCATGCGTTTTAGGGATGTTTAGTACCATTTTATGAAGTGCAGAAATTTCTTGAACTTTTTGTGTATTTTACAAACATTAGCAAATGTCTTTGTTCGAATGCCGTTGTTTTACATATATATATATATATATATATATATATATATAATTATAAAATACAATACAACTCATTTAATGTTATATACATCTTGTAATTAAATTCCCTTTCTGAAACATTTCAAAATGTCTTTTTTTCTCCATATATTGTGAAATCAATAATTCCAGTCAGTCGGCTCGGTGGATCAAAGGTAGCATGCCCGCCTCGTTAGCCTGAGGTTGCTGGTTCGATTTTGGCTAGAGCCGATAGATTTTCTACTTGCGAAAATCAGAGGCAAGCATGTCATATGATTATGTGGCACGTAAAAGATCCCTTGAGTATCAACTTGGCTCTGGTACTCATGGCAATATGCTGCGCTACCAATGAAATGGCTCTCACACTTGGAGACTTGCAGCATCCGTAAAGGCTAAAATGCAGCCCCATTAGGAAAAAAAATCCAGCCACATCGATATTTAAATATCGAAGTTTGAGCTGCTTATCGCATCAAAGTATTTTAAAGTCAAGTTATGTAAAAAAGTTAAATATTTTTATTCTGTAATAAAAAACTAAACCAATAATCCCAGTCCGTTTTTCCCCCCCTCATAATGTTACCCATTAGCTTCAAATGTTTCACGACATCCCAAAAGAAACTTGATTTAATCTTTTCTTACGAAAACTCGATCAAGCGTGATGGGTTCTTCATCAAATTTGATTCTTTTGGATCATCTTCAGTCGGTAGTACAATACTGTTTGAAAGTTTTCTCAGTCAAGTAAGCGGAACTAAGTAGATGTATGACAAGAGGAAATAATACTGAATCGACGTTTTTTTTTCTAAAGGCTTCATAGTTAATTGCTTTATTTAGCGATCGTTCTCTTCTGTTTACAGTGTTCGCCTATGTAATGAAGGGAGTTACACCGAGATAAGAATCGGAAAAGGTGGGGGGATGCCAAACTCGAGTGATAATCATTCTTTTTTGTTTACTCTTATGAAGTTTTTTGATTAATTTTCCTTCGAAAGTCAGTGTGCTACACTTCAAATTCATTATTTTACTGGAGATTCCTCTGACATGAAACTCTCCCATTGATTTTTAACGACTAAATTGTTTAACATTATGCTTGATGATAGTAAAAAAACCGTGAATGTCTATATATGTGTGTGTGTGTGTGTAAATAAGATACAATTTTTCAATGTTGATTGGAATATTTAACGCGCAAGCTTTTTATTTGACTTAGAAACTATTCAGTTTATTTACATTTTATTTCCGGTTTTATTTGAATATCTTGGGTTGAGATATTGACAAAATTCATCGATGAAGTGAAAGGCATGTTATTTTAAAAGCCAAAACTTCTGCGTATGAAATAAAGCAATTAATTTTTAAAGGAAAATATAAAAATTGTTTGAAGTTGTGCTATATTATCTAAAATATCTTCTAAATTGTGGAACATCGTCTTTTGCCAATGTGTTCTGTAATTCTGAAGTATATCTTTTTTAATTTGTTTGATAATTATTCTTATTCTACTTAAAAAGATGTGAATTGCGATTGTTATAAACCCTTCATTTGTTTAATAAGTCTGTTCAAATTTTATTAGAAAGTAATTCTTAATTATTCCTTATTGCACACTGTACTCTAAATCAACAAAAGCTAAATATAGTAATGTGCAGTTTTGTATTGGCTTAAAAGTATAATTTGTGAATAGCATAAAATTAACATTTGAAAATTTCAGAATATACCGAAAAGAAATAGCATCCAAAACTCATTCCGTAAATATAATTCTTTTTTAAGAAGAAATGTTTGTGAATAGTAATAAAAAAATAATAAGTCCCTGGGTTTATTCTTTTGGTTTATTTTCTCACTTTCAATGCTTACTTTTTTTGTTTCCTCCCGTGTCATAAGAATGTTACTTTAGGCTTCTTTCCTTATGCAGTAAAAAAATCAAAGTTATTTTCTATTACGGTAACTTGCCCCCCCCCACCCCCATATTTACCTGAAAGGCACATACGCAAAATTTCTGAGCACCTCCTTTCCCTCCTATATTTATATCTGGGGTTGAACCGCATGAAAGCACTCTAAATCTTTTCCAGCGCTTAATTATTTCCCCCTACATTTATCTTGGAAGAGTCTTAGTGTAGCGTTAACTTATTATGACCTAATGACCATGTCACATTCATCTTCGCAACGGGACATCCATTGCCAACTTAACTGACGAAAAACTTGAGAGAGCTAGTACCTAAAACATTGTTAGCGGTTTTTTCCCTCTGTTTTTTAAAACAATGCCATTTTAGATAATTTTCCTCGAGTTATGTTTAAAATTTAAATGTGAACAGCATTTAACAAAGTCTTGAAGCGAAGATATACTTCTTTATTTATTTGAATCTAACTGAAAAGCTGTTCCGCCACTTTTGATTTCGAAATAACTTTCGTGAAAGATCACGCAATAATTCAGTCATGTGCATGACAGATGCAGTTACGAATTCGAAGACAGAAAGAAAGAATAGAAGATAAGCAATAAGCATAGATTTCAGACAAATTCTATGCATTACATCATACAAATGTGGAATTTTTTTCTTAGATGAAAAAAGATGTTTTATTGATGAAATTTCTTGAACATAATTCAAATTTCTTTGCTTTATAAATTTTGTTATTCATCATTAAAATGCATTACAGAATTTTTTGTTTTCATGATATTTTTCTGGAATACAGCTATGCTCTACGGTGCAATAACACGAAACGTTTGCTAATGCCCGATGGGAAAGATCTTCTGACAGAAACACGTGGCCATGGTAACCAAATGGTCATGGTCGCGAAGTGGCCTGCGTTATCGAATCACGGTTTCGCACAGAGGGGCGCATGCTCGTTAAATCTATCAAAGTCCTTTCGTTGGCCTGGTGTGGAAGTTAGGAGAAGGGGTACCAGCTCAAGTGTTGTCTTCATCACTTACTCATGGTTCAAAATTACGAGGTCCATCACCAGTAACCCTCGTATTGCTTCAGATTGCGAAGTAATTAAAATAAAATCTGAGAGAAATATAGTTTTCAATCCTAGTAGGGGGGGGGGGAACCACCAAATTTTCATGGCTTATGCAAGCGTTTTCATTGCTTTTCTTAACTTAAGTGTTTTTATGTACTCTTGTAGGGATTATAAGGAAAATCTCTCGAATGTCACCAAATTTTGTCGAGAATATGTAAACTAATTTGTAAAATTTTGGTCGAATTTTCATTTGTGTGATGCGAATTTAAATTAATCCACGATCATTTTATAGTGACTCAAAAATCATTTACAAAATTCTAACTAAATGCAGGTCTGAAAATTTTAAATATTGAATTTATTAGTATTAAAAAAAGCTAAATTATCAAAACTAAACATTATCACTCATTAAATGCAAGATTATACAATTACAGACAAAATTGTAATTAAATTACGTATTAATTTACAAGATGCCTTAATTCTGCAAACATCATCCTTATAGTAGTAATAATGCCGCCGTCTTGAAAAGTAAATCAAGACGCCTTTAAATAGTGTCGACAATTGCAAATCCCACAGGAAAAGGAACAAAATTATGCGAAATCTTCACAAATATTAGAAGCAGAATAGGCAGCGCGGATCTGCTTATACTTCAGTAGCGGAAACGCGTCATATAGGAAATTCCTGGTTTGAGACCGAACACGTAGAATGTATATATTTCCAAAATTATCAACACCAATGATTACCTCACCATATTGATTCACTCGGGAAAAAATAAATTCTTTTGCTCATGTTTTACCAATGATATTGCAATCGATTTGAATTTTATTCAGTTAAATAAGCATTTATAAAATAGAATATTTTTCTCAGTCAGACTTGTTCCATAATGTGCATACGCAGATTTTTTTTATAGTAATTTAACTTCAACATTGCCCAGACAGGTGTTGAAGTTGTAGCATTTGCAAAAATTTTAACGTTTTCTCATACCACCTCAATTGTTTCTTTTATTTGCACTTATTCACAGGAGGATAATGATCTATTTTATGTTATCACAAACTACACAGGAGAATAATAATTTATCCAAAAACATTGGTACATTTGTTGGAAGTAAAATAAATATTTAATTGCCTTTGCTTTCAAGGACAATGATGCATTTACATTAAACAGGTGTTTAAAATTCTCGATATCATCATGCCGAATGTATTCGATACATGGCTGCAAAATTTTTCACAAACTATTTTAGTCTTTTCAATGAATTCTTGTTCTTTTTTAAAACTAACCTGAGATGTGAAAATGTTTGTTTTGACTTATTTTTGATCTACATTTCTGTTTATTTTTTGAAAAGGAATTACGAGAAACAAAAATTATACAAATATAATTTTATAATTTATAAATGTTGAATTTTATGTTGGTTTGTTTTCAAAATCAAAATGTGTGTGACATTGGCACAAAGGAATAAAAATACAAATCGATTTGTGAATTTTAGTCACTTAATTCACAATATTATCTAATTAACAAAAAGAGATTTATCTTCTTAAGATACTTTGTGTTTTTAAAAATACCTTAAATTTTTGCAGTTTTAATTCTTGTTTACCTTCAAGAACTTTTTTCATGTTTATTTTAATTCTTGTTCTATTTTTTTTTAGAACACTGATTAACTGATTAGAAATCAAGTAATTTCAAGCTTAAACTTTTTTGTAACGCTGTGATGTTTTTGCTTAAGAAATTAATTTTATAGGTCGTGAAATTACTTTTAGTTAATTTTCTACATGTACTTTTTTTAAAATGAATGTTTCAATCCCAATTCTATTCATCGATCACAACTATAATGATGAATACATATATATATATTATTGCTGTTCTTTTTTCCAAACTTTAAATAATTTTTTTACAGCTAATTAATATAAAAATAAATAAATTTGATTATTTCAGAGCTTTATAATAAACTTTTTTGCTATGAAGGAAAAGATGGTGCAAAGGCTGAAGTATTATGTACCTTTCGAAAAATTGGGACAGAAAAAGCAAACCACAATTCTGATTCATGTCAAAATATACATGCATTTTGTTTAAATGGAAAACAGAAAGCAAAAGAAGCGGGGCTAGTATCTATCAGTATAATAACGGGGTTTAGAAGCCTTATTATGGATGTTGCTTCTATAAATAATCTTTGTTTTTATTTCTCAAGAAACTGGTGCCAGTTAGGCGGTTGAAGAGTTCGATTAGGTTGTTTTAAAGAAACTCTTCACAAAAGTTGAAAAAGCGTTGTTCGTGGAAAAAAAAGATTTATTAAGATCCCTTAGGTGATTGCTTTTTCAGGTGACTAAAATTTGTTTTTCCTTAACTAGTTTCTATAGGATCTGTTTGGATATTCATTTTATTGTTTAAGCAGCGGGAAGAATATAATGTCCTGCTGGGAGAGTCAGCAAGTAAATTTTATTGGATATTTTTAAGTTAAATAAAATAAATTTTTGCGGAGGTGTAATTTTTTTTTTTTTTTTGCTGTTATCACAGAGTAAATTTATTTTTGAAGAATTTAGTATCCGTAAAAGCGTTGGAAATTACTAAATTTCAATCGTGGAAATTTCAGTTTTATAGCTGAGATATCAAATAAAACATACACAAGGGAAAATATGACTATGATGTATTTGGATAAATACTTGTGAATAGAAAATATTTGCTTTTGTATGTGACAATTTGTATTGAAGTATTTTTTTATTAATAGAAATTAGAATTAACTTACCGTTTGCTGTTTAATTCAATCCTAATACTTTTGTAACTGTTCTTTAATTTGAAAAGTTCAGTATTAATTACTTATTTCAACAATTTGTACAAAGGTAAAACCTATAAAAGATTTAAAATACTTTGTATTTAAATACAAAATCAACTAGATTTTCCAGGAATCAGCATTTTAGAAATTAGCATGAAATTACATTTTTGTTTTTGTTTTATAGAAACTATCCCCAAAAGGAATTCATGAAAAACATTGAATACAAGTTTTGAATAAATAATTATATGGACGTATTAGAATGTTTATACATAATTTTTTTTCTTCAAATTTCTGTTTTCTTAACGAAAGCAAATTATATGATTGAGCTGCAGTATTTTCTTCTGATTGACTTTTGAAAAATCCATAGCTTATTAAGAAATGATCCTAAAATAATACAACCTGGAAAACACGAAATATGAATCAGCAGATATATTCCCATTAAACTTTTTCTTTCGTGTAAGTCTTATTTAATTGCCAAATCTTTCAGAGTTTGCAATTTTGTTTTTGTTTGCAGCGATTTTATTTAATAATCAATAGTTGCTGAATAGATTCATTGCTGAATGTGTGACGTGGGCGTTTAAAGTGAAACATTCGAAGTCTCAAAATTCTTTGTTTATATTACATTTATATGCGTTAATTTTCATTTTACATTTATTTGTAATTTTAGAAGACAAGAATGTTTAACTGCGTCGCCTAATCGTAAAAGTTAAAAATGGGGGGATATATCGATTAAACATTTCTTTTGACTTGGCTCTTTGTTGAAAATTTAAAATGTTTTTGAATGCGTCTTTAATGGGTTTTAAGCAGATCAAGAGTGTCACAAGGGAAAATGCAGTGTTAATTTATATGCACTGTATAAAATTCCTTACATTTTCAACTTTATATGTTCAGTGTTGTAACGTTTACAAGCTACGAAGAGAAATTGCTGTGAACTACTCTGCAGATTGCGGCAAATGTGCCATTTAAATAATTAAAGTTGTCAGAGATTAGCTATATTATTCCCTGTAATAACTTTTAAAGGCTAATGAACAAAATGTTTGAGAAAAATAGTTTTTAGTTGTAAAATAGAATTAAATAAGTTTATATATAAACACATTTTTCACTCACCCCTCCTTTAACTTCTGGGAGATACCAAAATCCAATTTAAGCAATAATTTTTAGCAAAAATAAATTAGAAATGAAATTCTTAGTATGTGTGTGTGTGACTTTTATTTCGTTTGCTAAGCTCATTTTGATCTTTTTTGAATCGACAAATATAGCATTGAGTTTTAAAAAATGAGAAACATTAAATTGAAAAAAAAAATGTTTGCATTCAGAATTTCATCTTTAAAACCATTACTTAAATGAATAGACGCAAGTTTTCTTCGCTTAAGGTAAACACGAAAGATGGCATTTTCGTTAAAAAAAAAAAATCTGATTTAGTCTGATAAAATTTCTTTTATTGGTAAGTACAAAATCGCGTGCAAACTGACAATCATTTTCATCGTATTTCCTCGAGTGACTAAGAGACTAAGAGAGAGCAGTTATTTTCAGTTTTGTATTCCATTTAGTTCGATTAAAATTATTTTTATAAAAAGAGGGATTGAAATGGAATACAGACAGAAAATAAATAAAGACTTATAACTGAATGATGAGACGCAGGCGACACTTTAGTTCTTGCAAATATTCATTTGTCTAAATATAGTTTTCCTCGAACTGTTGGTGAATGATATTATGCTGTATGTTTAGAGAAGAAGCTTCAAACAGTAAAAAGCACAGGGAAAATCTATCCGTGTAGCATGTATGCATTTAAAAAGCAAAAAAAAAAATTGCGGGGGGAGACTCTATTTTAGTCAACAACAACAAACAAACACAGGATAATATACGTAATGTATTACCACACGCTTCTTAGTGGTAATACATGACATATACTAGTATTATTTGAGTTGGAAGTAAAGTACTTATGATTAAATATAAGTACACATTTCAAAAATGTCTAGACATTAAATTAAAGTAAAAAGTATAGAAAAAAATGAGCTATATGCAGAGAGAGCATTATTTTACATTTATGCAGAGCATAGATTTAATTAAAAAAATTTTTATCTTTGATATCTTTGCCAAAATGAAGAGTGGAAGTCACTTGAAAAGTTAACTGATAAAAAAATCAATCTTAACTTATCCACTAATTTTTCAAAATTAAAAATAAATTATCTTTTTAAATATATATCCTTATATAATGCAAGCCGTTCTGGAGTAAAATAAATTATAACTTAATTATAATTTTTTTATACCGGAAAACTAATAAATTTTTGATTTAAGGTTCCTTATTAACAAAAATTGAATTTTCTTTTAATATTAATATGTGTTCATTCGAAAGTTGATTTTTATCACTTTATATTCTGACGAGTTTGAATTTAAGAATAATTTTAAGAGAAAATAGACTTCAGTAATTTTCATATGTATTTAATTTTTATAACTAATCATTCCATCATCAAATTTTAAATCCAGAAAAATTAGATGGTGGTGTGGAAGCCACTTCCAAAAATTTAACCAATTTTTTTAGTTAAAATCTTCAATTCAAAAACATTACATTAAACAAAATATAAGAAGCAATATGTGATATACAATATCGTAACGGATAACATTAGGAATTACACTGCAAAGTCGGGTTTTGGGCCCCAAGCCCAAATACGTACTTGGCGTCAGTGAGGCTTTGCCCCCCCCCCCCCCGCAATGCTGGGGTGTACGTTACGCCACTGATGTGATACAAGATCTGCATCCAAATAATCATCATAGCAGTTCGCCAACTTTACGATTTGTTTAAAAAGTAAAGTATTTAACAGTCTCGTATCTGCTTTTTACACATAATTTTCGATACCAGCTGCTTTCAGTGCCGATTTAAGCTCATTTCGGGCCCTTGGCGCAGAAGATCTACAGACCCCCTTGGCACTGGAGGATCCAAATTTATAACCAGAAAATCTGGTTACGTCCAGCTTATCCGGGCCCCTGGGCGCCCGCCCCAAGCGCCCAGTCAATAAACCGGCACTGGCTGATGTATTAGTTTATATTTTCATATGGATTTTTACATAAATTTGTTGAATCGCTACAGGGGTAAGTATTAAGCAAAGTAATTTAAAAAATTCCTAAAATTTTGCACTGATATTATATTAAAATATATTTCAGTGCATATATTTGGGCATACATCATACATATTTTAAAACGCCCTATAGAATTCTACTAGAAAAGGTATTTGTTAATTAGCATTTAATGACATGCTCTACATGGTAAAAAAAGATCATTTCTATGAAGTCCATGTTACGATACAGATGATTGGAAAAAAGTGTTATTTAGTTCAATGTGCCCTATATCTTGACAGGCTACTATTTGGGTATCTATACCAACTTGGTCATAGTGAGAAAGATGAATCTTTTAATCTGAGTTCAAGCGGAGAAAGATAATGTTAGGGACATGAAGCATAGCAGATATCGATCATGCGTAGAGGTTGGGTTGGGGATGTATTAAGGGGATAGGCAAATAATTGTTAGAAAAGGCTTATACTTCGATAATCACTGTGACCTTTTGAGGACCAGTTGTGATCAATCATCCACACAGAACACTGGCGGATGTATGTTGTAAAACGCAATCTTTTCTTTTCACAAAACGTCATCACTGTTTTTGGAAAAACACGACTAAATCTTTTCACAATCCGCTCGTATTAGCAAAATAAATCGCACTAGAAACTTTATTTCTAATCTGAAAATTATTCCTGATACGTTTGTGCTTTGAATAATTTCGTTAATATGGGAAAATTGCAAGTCTGTGCGAAATTGTGAGATGAGTTTTAGGATTTTTCAAATACATCGTGAGAAAAAACGTATCATCAAAGATGTTTGACTGTGAAAGTGAATGCTATTTACCGTGTGAATACAATGGATTTAGTGGATTTATATTATAAAGAAATAGTTCTGGTCCACAGAACTACTTTTTTAAATCATCGTAAGGGAATTGGATCGATCCGATTCATCCCTGGTAAATAATTTAGGTTACAAAAATAATTAGATTGTGAAATTAAATGATTTTAATTTACTGTGTGTTGGAGACTATTTAATGGCAAGAAGATTTTATCGTAGCTGTGATGTATTTTTGTAATCTGGAAGTTGCAACATTTTCTTACATAGTTGCGAAATCTCAAATCCTTAAGGTGTATAAGAAGATTAACGTTAGAAATAGAAATAAAAAGGCCGCGGAAGGATTAGTAATAAACAAGATTCTTATCTGTATTTAGTCCTTTGGGAAGTTATTTTCTTGAAGAGTGGCTTTTTAAATGAATCATTCGAAATATTTTATTTATTTTCTGTTGTTTCGTGACTGCAAATATTTTTTTTTATAATAATTCAAAAAGAGAGAAAGAAAGAAATCGTATATACTTGGTTAATCGCATTGCTAAATGCATGATTTTTTAAGACTTATTATTCCATTTTTCCTATTTTGCAGGTTTTAGAAAACATAATTCAGCATTTTTCTCAGTTTTGCTTATGCATTTCTTTTTGCTAAAATATCGTCTTTAAATGAAAATTGCTCAATAACCGAAGTAGAAACTATGAATATTGAGTTTTGTTTGTTAATAATCAATGTGCAAAAGGACAGCAAGAGAAATAAGAAATTCATTAAAATAGTTAGCGAAATTATCAAATATATAATCTAGGATAGGTATGCGTGTGTGTGAATGTAAAATAATTTATTTTGACCTAGACTTAGAAAGAATTCGACATGACAGTTTATCAATTAATACATAAATCTTTAGCATGTATAAAGTACGAAATTACTATGACAGAAGAAAAAGATTTATACATAAATTTCTAAAAACAAATTTTTCAAAATAATTAGTTACAAGGATACTTGCATTTCATGTCTATTAGCAGGTGTACATCCTTTTAAACATAGTTTTAATTCCACTTTCGACAAACCTTTGCTGCCCTAACGCGGGTTGGACTGCAATTTATTCTTATTCGTAACGAATTCATCGCCACTCACCGTGAGTGGGGGTTACACGAAAAACGCAGTATAAATTTGATCACGTGACCGAGTGACGAAGTGTCATGATCATCTGCAGCTGCTTAAACACGCTTTGAATTAAATCCTAACTGAAAAGAAGCTCTCAACGGTTTAATGAAGTATTTCGAATGTCTATGATAAACGAGACAAAGAAATGCAGAAATTAACTGATATTTTAGCGATCAGTTATTTTAATTTAGTGTTGAGACAGTAATGACATTCCAAATTTGTCAGATCTTCGCTTTATAGTTGAATTTTTTAAGCAAAATATATAAGTTTTGCAACTAAAAGTTCTGCTTTTTAGTCTTAAATTTTTTTAACTAAATGAATATTTGTCATTATTAATGTAATTTAAAATATATCCTTGTGTACATTGATTTCTTTAAAATGAAATAAAAGATGATTTTTTCCCCTTCCTTTTTAACTCAAAAATTAACATTTATAAAACTTCATTTTTTACAAATTTTAGTTCATTTCCATTTTAATAATTTTTGTAGCAATTGCTCTTCGTCACTCTGTCCAATTTAGTTCTTAATTTGTATCATAACATGTTAATAGTTGCTCAATAACGACGGAATAATATAAAAATTTATACTATAGTGACAACCGTCTTCATTAACATTTTTTTATAAACCAATACTAGAGTAGTTGAGGATTATTCATTTTTTTTTCTATACTGAAGTATGCGTTGTAAAGGCTTGGCTTGCAACGCTGTTTTAATTGGTGAAAAAAAGAGGGTGCTGCTATTGATGATGGAACTATTTTTCTCTCTCTCTATTCCCTACTATATTAGTTCACTCTCTCCATATATATATCGCTCAAATTTTCAGTCGTTAATAAAATACTTCCTATTCATCTATTCAAGTTCAAATACATTTTTTTAAACTTGTGGTGGATGACACTTGATGTTAATACAGTTTTTTCAAATATTAATTCATTAACTAAATTAAAAAATGAATCAATAGTAAAAAACAAAAATAATAGTCTGACAGCAGATATAGGAAAAAAAATCGTTCGTTGTGTCCCTGTAGCGCAATGTATAGCACGTTGGACGTCTAATCCAAAAGTCGTGGGTTCGAATCCCATCTGGGATGGCCTAATTTCTGAGAATGTGATTTCTTTTTTACTATACTATTTTATTAGAATAATTAAATGTAATTCATGAATAAAAATAGTGACGAACAAACAAAAAATAGTCTAATGCCATATATAAAAACGAAAATGTAAAATTGCGAGGAAATAGCTTTCTATTTTGTCACTTAATACTGTGATTCTGTCATATGTATATACATATTGATATCAATTGTAACTATTAATAAAAAATAACAAATAAAATTTTTCTTTGTTAACCTAAGTAGACATTTATATATATATACATTGTTTCCTTTGTGAGCGGGAGAAAGAATGGCATAGATGAGGTGAACAAGATGTCTGTAGTAATTTCCTAAGATTCTCTACCTTTTATAATTGTAAATAGGGTTGTGCGTTTTAAATGAATATAAAAATAAACGGTAAATCCAGTGAATGGTAGTCATGCTTTAATTAACGACATGGCATTGTAACATGGTAATCAAAATTTTAGAATTGCAATCGTTTTATTTATGACTTTTATTATGATTTATGTATTGGAACTGTTGAATGTAATGAATAGTTATACATTTAAAATTGCATTTGCATCGTATGAATCCCTCATCCGGTCGATTTAAAAACGACATGTATTGACCTGCAACATTGTTTAGATAAGCACATGCTAACACAAAGACAACTCCCATTTTTTCCCATTAAGTATAACTTTCACCGCTCCCGTATTCGAAAGGGTGTCGCCATTTTCCGTCTCCTACGCTGTTCTTACCAGGTACATCCTAAACCAAAGCTTTTAATCATGAATATTTCAGCGAGCTTATTGAATAATTGATTTGAAACCGTTAGCGTGACTAGTTGATATAATAGCTTGTGCATTGAATTGGACTTTTGGTTCATTCAAGTTGCTGCATCGAAGAAACAGGAAGGTAGCTGGATTAGCGTAATTTGATTTGTCAGAACGAATTTAAAAGAAGTTGCAGTACACCTGTACTGCTTACGAGGTCGTTAATGATTTTGAAATCTTTTTGTTACAAGAGATAGACAGGCTAGGCGCTTTCGGTAGCATGGTGTTCTTATTAATGATTCAAACATTAGAAGTCAAAATACATTTACTTTTATAGCAGTTATGCTATATAAACTCAAAATTTCTAACTTTTAATGCAAGATCGTATTTTTATATCTTAAAATCTACTTTTATGAAAACCACTCATTTCTCTCTTTTATATTGAAGAAAAGAAATTTTTAGGACTAAAAAGTTTATTATTTATAGTACCTCTCTTCATTCATATATATATATTTTTTGTTTTGCTACTTTTTGCATACTTATCGATTAGTGTTTACACATGTATTGATTACTGACTTATTATGATTTAAGTACGTATTTATCGCATTTCATTTTCATTTTTTTCTATTTTCCCTTTTTATAATAAAAAAAAAATGATTTTAGTAATTTTTAATACGCTTTTATAAACTTCACCTGCATGTAACGGAATCTTTGAACTCGATTTTTACCCACTTTAAAAGGTCATATTAATTCGAAGTTTTGCACACTTGTCAAGGACAGATGACAATACAATAAGTTAATAATTTTGTTCAATTGTCCTGATCAAGATCATCAGGATTAACAATTTACCATTTCCAGATTTGGCGACTAAAAGATTGTTACAACCCTAAAGCGAAATCGCCAATGGGTATTCCAGATTCTAAAAAAATGACGCATTTAAGATTAATTTATCAATGAATAAGAGCTAAATAATACGCTGTTATTGTAGATCGGACAAAAAAATGAAAAATAAATAATAAAAAAAACTAAAAAACACGCTTTTATGGTTAATTGAACTAAAAAGTAAAAAAAGTAATTCTTAATATAAGAATAAAATGATCAACGAGAAAATTAATGTCATTGTGGTAAAAGTGGGGGATGCTCGATATCAATTGATATAATTTCTCTCACTAGTTCTATTCCGAAATGCTGAGTTCGTGTCAAATTGTAATACAAAGCACCCCTCGCTTTTCCCAAAACGACATTAATTTTCTCGTTTATCATTTTATTCTTATATTAAGAATTGCTTTATAGTTTGATTAACTATAAAGCGTATTTTTAACTATGATTTATTAAGTAAACTAATTTAAAAGGATTTGTCATATCTCATGTGATATTATCCGTGTATCTTTTTTCACAATATTTTTACTACTCACTCTTTCTAAGGTTAAAATTAAAAATAATGGCGCAAAGTCAGGTATCAAACCGTATGATTTAATTCTGATTCGACGAAATTTCTTTTGCTGATTTGTCTTGTTCTTTTGGATTGACAAAAAAGTAATTTTGGTTTTTAATGTAAAATTTTTTATATTAAAAATAAGCTTTAATCAGTCATAGTTTCCATTCTGTTTGATTACCTGTTGCCCTTTTTCTGGCAACTTTATGATTCCGAGCTCACAGTTTCTGGTCATTATCTGCAAAAAACTCGACCAAGCGCGATTTGAGGTCCTTATTATTACTGAAATTTTTACTATTTAAAAAGTTTCGTAAACTTCCATATCAATGATAATCCAATGGTTAAAAGTCGAGGATGAAAAATAGATCGTCTACAATAACATTAATCGAAAAAGATTATGGTCCAATCTTTGATGCATCTTTAACAAAACATTTAGCAAGACGTACGAAATTATTAGAACTTTGTTTGGAAGTGATGTCGCATCCCTTTCATATAGCCCCAACCTTGCATCGTCTAATTATCATTTGTTTTGAATTTTACTAACCTTTTTAAATGGTAAAAATTTTAATAATAACGATGACCTCAAATCACACTTGGTCGATTTTTTTGCTGATAAGGACCAGAAACTTAATGAGAGCGGATTCATGAAATTGTCAGAAATAATAAATTATAGTTTAAAAAAACTAAAAAACACCCTTTTATAGTTAATCGAATAAAGTTTTAACTTAATCTTTTAGTCGCCAAATCTGGAAATGAGATCTGAAATTAGTCACCAGATGGCGGGATGGGATTTGAAAATGGGAAATCGTTAATCCTGATGATCCTGTTCAGGACATTGGAACAAAATTATTAAATTATTGTATTGTCATCGGTCCTGGACAAGTGAGCAAAATTTCGAATAAATCTGACCTTTTAAAGTGGGTAAAAATGGAGTTCAAAGATTTCGTTACATACAAGTGAAGCTTATTAAAAGGTTGTTAAAATAAAATGGCAACAGGTAATCAAACAGAATGGAAGTTATTTTAATGATTAAAGCTTATCTTTAGTACAGAAAAGTTTAAAAATCGAGATTATTTTCTTACCAACCCAATATTAAGTCTTTTCCTTTCAGATAAGATTGTTTTCTTCAAGCGTGTAATATACACAAAAAAAAAAAAAAGTTATATATTCAAGAGATTAAAATGCTAACTTAATCATATATCCATATGTATTAATTCATTTAAATGCTGTTATTTTAAAGCATAAGTATAACAAATTTCGTAAAAAGGGCATGTTTAAAACCGTTACTTAATAATGAATACTTTTTTTCTGAACGTCATATGCATGAATGATACTGCAACCAAAGGAAAAGAAAATGCAGAGCTTAGCTTTCCGAGAAATTTCCAGACGACCTCGAAAAGGTCAATACCAACTACTCCATCTTCAGGTCTCTTTTATCAGGTAAAAGGAGGAAAACATTCCAGTGTTATCTACTAAGTTCCGATTCACCGAATTTACTGTCTTTGTAGAAAACTCATCTAGTCATTAAAAGATTTTCCGTTAGCTATCTTTCATTGACAACGTGAATTATGGGTCCCATTGCTGATGTCGCAAACCACTTACCTGTCAATTGCGCTTCCCTTTTTCTACAGTCGAACTGGGTGGTCTACTAAGGTATGCAATCACAAACAAGTAAAAAAAAAAGAATTATTTAAATGATGGTGGTTATTCCTTTTTGAATTCAGGATAGGCTTTCTTGGAGATTCTTGAATATTTATATAAGGATTTTGATTTAATTTGCAACAAAATTTTATGTTAACAGGACATTTCAACATTAGAAGAGTAGTATTTAAAATAAACAAGTTTGTACTTATATAATCCTTAAGTAGGTACTTTAAAAGGTACCTTATGATAGGTACTTTTATTCACTAGGAAGTATATGTAAGTGTTTTTTAAATAAATGGGCTCATTTATAAAATATTTTGGTTACACTGTATGAATTTCGCATTTTTTTTCAAAAAAAAAAACTTTTTAAATATTAATATTGTGGCTCAACTGTTGTGTTTTTTATATTCTGTATAAAAGTAGTTAAATATATATATATATATATATAAACAGTGACGTATATATACTCAAGATTCTTTCATGGGAGGGGTTATATATTTATTAAAAAAACATTGACGAAAGCACCAAAACGTAATCTTTATGCTAAAAATTAAAAATGTTTATTTATCCTGAGGGACTAAACCCTCAATCTCCACTCTTGTGTACGCCACTGCATATAAATATGTAATAGAGGGGAGGAGGAGAGAGAGAGAGAGAGGGAGGGTGAAAAGAGAAATGACGTTTAAGGCGCGTTATTTTAGTAAGTTTTATAATAACATTCCAGACACACACACACACACACACAATTGTCAAGCTTAAGACAGATATAAATTGTTGAAATTCCTGAAGAATTAAAGTGGTGTTTCTTAAAGGTTTATCTAAGTTTCTGAGAGCTCATTGTAGCTATTTGTGAGAGGTTTCGTGGATTGTTTAAATATTTATCAAAATTTTCCCAAGAAAGTTTTTTATTTACTGCATTGAAGTTTATAAGAAAATACAAGACACACAAAAAAATAGAACAATTCAAAATACGAAGGAAAAAACCAGTAGCTGGTTATCGAATAGTTTTGATTTTGCAAATATGGATAATAATATAATTTTTTTTAATCTTAAAATTTGTAAGTTGAATGTGATAAAAGAAATAATACGAAAGGGAGAAGGTAAGAAACTATTTTCAAAAATGGATAATTGAGAGCATTTTTTTTTTTGAAAACCTATTTGATTTTTTACTTGTATTGGTTTATTAAATCTAAAAGATAGTTACACAAAGGTATTTTCGTTTCTCAATAAGGATATCCAATATTTATAAAATACATAGTTATTTTCTTGACATTTTTTACAGACATATTTATTAAATATTTCATATCTGTAAATAGTTTTTTCCCATCTAATACGAATCTCACTCTTTATGGTGGCACAGTCACACTTCGAGAGGAAGAAAACGGTAGATATTCAAGAAAAACATTTTCAGTCCCTCTCTCTTCCCTAAGCTTTTATTTATAATATGCCTCAATTATCGCAGAAGAATGGTAATGTGTTTTGAGAGGTCGAGGGAAAATAGGGGCTTCTAAAAAGCAAAAGGGGGTAGAAAAGAAACTGACTGGAGGGCAAACCCTAAAAGGGCCCCTGTTTCATTTCTACCTATCCCTTATCGTGCTCATTAAGTGCCAAGAGATCTAGTCTGTTCTAGACACAGGGTGAAGTTTTACCGGTCTCATTTTTCAAAGGAGATTGCGATTATCTTCAAGGTAATAAAGAAAAAGTTTTTTAAAAAAGGGAAGAGCGTGAATAAAATTCGCTTAAGGCACGTGCTTTGATGGTCGTCAACTGTGGAAATGACCGCATGCTACAAATAATAAATGGGAGCGATAAGTAAGCTGATACGAATGTACTTTTATACGTAAGTTGAAGTTCAGCTTGGATGAAATGGCAAAGAATAAAGTGTTGCAATGATTAACATCAAGAAAAAGTTTATGAGCATGTTTTTCCTATCCTCCCCCCCCCTCCCAAGAGTAAAAATTCGTGTTACAATGTGTATCACTTGAGCGTGTGGTGGCAATTAATTTTTTTTCAACGTTATAATCACATTTGAAAGGGTTATAAAAATGACAAAAATGAATGCGTAATCCTTTTACTTAAACACAGTTCAAAAATAAACGTATCGTAGACATTTGTGTTTTTGTATTTAGTCATTATTGAATAGATTTTAAATTTAGTAAAACTGTTCTTATATATAACATCATTTATAGAAGTACACTTAAATCTTTGAAAAGTACGGAATTGTATGTTGTTCATCGTACCGCTTAAAACATGGATATATTTTAAAGACATCCATATTTTTTGTACTTTCATTAGCTTTTGTCATAACATCTAAATATATTGATATTTAATTATATATTGATTTAATGTTAATAAATTTGAGAAGAAATATAGAATATATCTCCATTATATTTTGTTTGTTATCGATCAAATAATATAGGCCAGCGTGTGCTTGAACACTTAATCTATTATTATATAATACATACCCACATTCGTTGAATCACAAAGGTATATTAAAGTACTCAAATTACGAGGAAACTATTTATCCTCATGTCTTCTTAATATTCAGTATTAAATTCAAAAACAAATATTTTTACAATAGCCGTAAATAACAATTCTACTTTTAAAGTAGTTGAAAATGTTTACCAATTCTAAATATATATATATATATATATTTCTTTGAAACTTTTTAAAAATTGTCTTTACTAAATATTTTATTTTTTCTGGGCTATTTTTATAAATTTAAAGTAGAAATGGATTTCTATTTTTCGAAGTGGAGACTGGTGATAAGATCTACATATGTCTAACTTCCTTTTCTTGACACGCTTTCTGCCTGTATCTTTTTGCGTGTCTGAATAACATTGGAAATAATAATATGGTATCGCGTATTTTCCCCCCGCTTTCTGGGGTTTTTGCCTGAAGAAATCCTTATTAATAGAGCATAACGAGGTTTACTTTTTTTTTAGTGTATATATGTGAGAAGGAATCTGTCCAATATTAACTTTTTCTCAACGAATTTTAACCTGAAACCTATTCTTTTCCTCGAGCGGAAAATGAAGGCCACGGAAGAGCGGAAACCGTAAAAGATATCCTTTTCTTGGATATATTTTTGCCTAATTTTGTATGCATGAATCGAGAATACTTATTCTCTTTAAGACGAACTCTTGGATTCATTCATTACTTCTAACTTGTATTTAGTCCTGCCGCTTCAGTACCGGAGGGTAGTAAAAGTCCTTATTTTAAAAGCAGATTTGAGTATTAGCATCTTAAGTGGGTGATATACAGATTATTTTTATATTGAAGTAATTCATCTTTCTGTCTGAAGATGATAGATTGGTTTCCACTTTGGTTTATATATTGCACTCAATTTGTATGAGTTATAAGAGGAATTACACGTGTTTTTCTTATTTATGGTAATTTTGATCACATTCCAAATGCTTTCTGTAATAATTTAGAATATTTATTTTACTTATAGACATTAGAAGATGGATCGAGATTAGTCTGTAAAGTTTAAAGTACTTGAAATCGTGTATAAAATACTAATACCGACCGAATACATGGCACAGCTTAAAATTACGAAGTCTGTCGCCTATAGCTGTCGTGTAGCTTTGCAGCTAATATACATAAATCATGATTCTTTGACCGCATGTGGAACATCATTCATTTTCCATCGGCTGTCATCATTATGTAATTTTTTTATCGTCAGTTTAAGTTAATTTTATTCTAAACCCATTAAAAATGT
This sequence comes from Trichonephila clavata, assembly GCA_019973975.1. Lineage (NCBI taxonomy): Eukaryota > Metazoa > Arthropoda > Arachnida > Araneae > Nephilidae > Trichonephila > Trichonephila clavata. Next base: position 156,238 of record BMAO01039473.1, read on the forward strand.
TGGAATTGTGACCTTATTTGAATCGCATATATAAGGAATGTTTCAGAGCAGTTCGGTGTAAGGCTCTAATGTTGCGCATATTTAAAAGTTTGACAATTAGATACAATTTTTGCAAATCATCTTTTTTTTCTTCTAATTTTAATATTGTTAAAAAATATTGTTATATTTATTTAAAAATATTTTTTGGCTATTTAACTTATAGAAGTACAACCGAAATTATTTAAATTTATCGAAAGGAAAAACTTTTGATCCGCAATATGAACTTAATGTAGATCACTTCCTGAATTTTACTATTAATGCTGGGAATTCAGGACAATTTTATTATAAAGACAAAAACTACTAGAAATTATTACTTTATTAGGGTAGTGCAAACTTCAGAGTCGGTATATTTAGATTTGTAAACAGGTTTTTCAATCATTTTCCAATCATCGAAAATGGGAACCGCTTAACATATGAAAATTCGGATCAATTGTCTTTAGTTACAAAAATTGAAACCAGTGCTATTACAG
>BMAO01039474.1:0-30076 GCA_019973975.1 Trichonephila clavata
AACCCGTTTTGTAGCGGATATTTACTCCATGAAAGAACATTTCTACCAATTTTCAAGCAGCTAGGTCAGTAGTTTAAAAACGAAAATATTTATCTATTACGCCACTTATACCCCGCAACGCCACTTAGAAGTCTGTTTTCACAAAATCTTCTATAGCTGTCTCTATTAAATAAATCTATTTATCAAATATAAAGACTGTGCGTCTAATAGTTTAAAAATGGAAATAATTATCTGTAACGCCCCTTAAATCCCGCAACGCCACTTGGGGAAAATTTTCACGAAACCCATTTTGTAGCGTATCTCTACCCTATGAGAGGACTCTGCTTACTAAGTTTCAAGACTGTACGTCTAATAACTTAAAAATCGGAATTTATAACGCCCCTTAAACCCCCCCCCCGCAACACCCCTTGGGGGTCAATTTCCCCCAAACCTGTTTTGTAGCGGATATTTACTCCATGAAAGAAACATTCCTACCAATTTTCAAGCAGGTAGGTCAAGTAGTCTAAAAACGAAAATATTTATTTATTACGTCACTTATACCCCTGGAACGCCACTTAGAGGACTGTTTTCACAAAACTTTCTTATAGCTGATCTCTACTCTATGAAAGAAATCTATTTATCAAATATAAAGACTGCGTCTAATAGTTTAAAATTGGAAATAATTATCTATAACGCCCCTTAAGTCCCGCAACGCCACTTGGGGGGAAATTTCCACGAAACCCATTTTGTAGCGTATCTCTACCCTATGAATAGGAATCTGCTTACTAAGTTTCAAGACTGTACGTCTAGTAACTTAAAAATCGGAATTTATAACGGCCCTTAAACCCTCCGCCCCCGCAACACCCCTTGTGGGTCAATTTTCTTAAAACCCTTTTTGTAGCGGATATTTACTCCAGGAAAGAAACTTACCTACCAATTTTCAAGCAGGTAGGTGAAGTAGTTTAAAAAAGAATATATTTATCTATTACGCCCCTTAATCCCCCACAACGCCACTTAGAAGTCTGTTTTCACAAAACCTGTTTTGTAACTGATCATTATTCTACGAAAGGAATCTATCAAATTTAAAGACAGTGCGTCAAATAGTTTAAAAATTGAAATAATTATCTATAACGCCCCCTACGCCCCTGCAACGTTACTTGGGCGTCGATTTTCACTAAACTCATTTTGTAGCGGATCTCTACTCTCTGAAAGGAATCTGCTTACCCAATTTCAAGATTGTACATCAAGTAGTTTAAACATGGAAGCAATTATTTATAACGCCCCTTAACCCCCTTAACGCCCCTTGCGTTTTGAATTTTGGAAAATCCGTTCTTAGCTGACGTCTACTCTATGAAAGGAACATGTCTACCAAATTTCAAGTCTGTAGGTTGAATAGTTCCGGAGATATCGTGATTAGTCAGTCAGTCAGTGAGTGAGTCGCTTTTCTCCTTTATATATATAGATGTAGACGAAAATCTTAAAATTAGCTGATGTAACACGGAAAATTTACAAAATAAAAAATATTTTTAATTAGATCTCATTAAGCTGGACATTATTTTCACTGCCTAATTTGTAAAGGAAAGCAAATAATAAATGTATGTTTTGATTTGATTTTAATATGATAAAAATGATTGTACATTTTTTTAAATCTCAAAGAAAAATACAAAATAAATCAAAAGCAAATTCATAATTACCGTTTGCAGTTTTAAAAGAATGAAGTAAAATCGAAGAAATTACTGATTTAAAATTGCGTCAACTCTCTCTCTCTTTGAAAAAAAAGTGATTTCCTGAAGGCAGTGGCGTAGCTAGGTATTTAAAAAAAGTCCCTAGTGCAAAAAAAAAAAAAAAAAAAAAAAAAAAAAAAAAAAATGAAGGCTCTATTTTGGTTGAATTCTATCAAGTATATATATATATATAAATATGGGAATATTTATTTAAAATATTCCCATATTTTATACAATATATACAAAGCTGCAATTTTTACTTAGTGTCTTCTCTTTCTTGGCGCTGTTTGCGCTTAAACGCACCCCACTTGGTTTCTTTCTTTTTTTTTAAATCTATAATTTTAGTTTTACAATTTATCTAATGGATTTGTATGTGCTCGAGTATTTACTGACGTTAAAAGGAAACAGAAACGAAATACTACGCTATGAAACGTCGTTGGAGAATCCCTAGCTATTAATGTATTCAGGAGGATCGAACTCACATCCAACAGAGGGCTTAGAGCTACAAAATGGTCCACCGAGATAGACAGGAAATGATACAAAAATACGCATGAACAAGAAAATTTAATACAATATTTTTAGGATTATTTAAAAAAAAAGATATCTGCAAAAGAGAAGAGGAGGGGTACAAAATTACATCATACCAGAAGATTGAGAAATATTGAAACAGAAACTAGCTTATTATAAATCATATTGTTATTAAAAATAGAATCTAACTAGGAAGGAATTGCTTCTTATGTAGGTTTTTTAAGATGTAATAATAAGTATGGTAAGATTTTTCATGGATTTTTCACGGAATTTTCAAATAACAGTCTATAAAAAAAAAAAGGAAAATATTGAAAATAACAAGAACTTTTCAATAAGTACAGTTAGCAACACTGAACAAACAACGAAAAGAATTTAGGCGAAATCCCTACAGATTCGAACTTACTTTCAACTGAATTGCGACGATTACAGTTATGTTGTAACCTTTTATGTTTATATCTTAAATTTGGAAGAAATCGCAAATTCTGCGGTCCTTGTGTATAGATATCCTGTTTAGAATCTAAAGAAATTCATGATACCAAAAAGAGTGTTGTACATAGCGATAAAGCAGTTCTTCTGAAACTTTCAATATTTGTGACCTAATTTTCAGTCATAATTTTCATGGCACCCTACTTCTTACAATAACAATGTACTGAACGCAATTATAATGTACTTAATTATAAACGCCCTAATTGGATAAATATTAAGTTTTATAAATAAATTTTGTATTTGACAAGCCCAAAAGAGTCACTTGTAATTACTGAACTTGTTTTTAATTGAATATTGATAAATTATTTATCAAATACTTTGTGCAGAACTGATACATCTATAAGTAGTGCGTATTATATCATTTTGAATGTGTATTTTATTTATTATTACATAAGAATGTATTTTACTTTGTAATTATTTTAAATTGATAATTATTTTATCAAATTGATAATTATTTTAAATCTTTTGTTTTCGATTTTTTGCGATACGTTCGCGCCCCCAAGTAGGGTTATCACGCCTTCCTGGAGGGCGCGCCTCACAGTTTGAGAAACGCTGCGATAAAGATTTTATTTGGAGTTTTGAGAATAATTTAATAACAGTATACATGAAGCAAAATATGACTTGGGGAAGAAAAACCAAGCGATTTACATAATTTTAAAAATGTATATATATTATCATTAGCTGTTACCCGCCCGCTTCGCTGGGTATTTCATGATGTTTTATAAATTTTTGTTGGTTATATATATGTATAAAATTTTGATATTTAAGTCCTAGCATTAAGAATTCGATTGTATTGAAAAATATGCACCTTTTACGTTCCTCAACGCCACTTGGTGGTCTATTTTCATGAAACGCATTTTGTGGCGTATCTCTATTCTATGAGAGGAATCTGCTTACCAAATTTCAACACTGTGCGTCTAATAGTTTAAAAATCGGAATAATTATTTATAACTCCCCTTAACCCTCTGCAACACCCTTTGGGGGTCATTTTTCCCAAAACCCATTTTGTAGTTGATATTTACTCCATGAAAGAAACATGTCTACCAATTTTCAAGCAGGTTGGTCAAGCAGTTTAAAAACGAAAATATTTATCTATTACGCTCTTAACCCCCTCCCCCCCGCAACGCAACTTGGGGGGTTACTTTCCCCAAAACCATCTTGTATCTGATCTCTACTCTATGAAAGGAATCTATTTATCAAATATAAAGACTTTGCGTCTCATAGCTTAAAAATAGAAATAATTACCTATAACGGCCCCTAAGCCCCCGCAACGCCACTTGGGGGTCAATTTTCACCGAACTCATTTTGTAGGGGATCTCTACTCTATGAAAGGAATCTGTTTACCTAATTTCAAGATTGTACGTCGAGTAGCTTAAAAATGGAAACAATTATTTATAACGCCTCTTAACCCCCCGTAACGTCCCTTGCGATTCGAATTTCGCAAAAAATCCGTTCTTAGCTGATCTCTACTCCATAAAAGGAACATGCCTACCAAATTTCAAATCTGTAGGTTGAATAGTTCCGGAGATATCGTGATTAGTTAGTCAGTCAGTCACTTTTCTCCTTTATATATATAGATTGCAAACAAAACAACGACGTTGAGCCGCAACATCTTCTCAGCATATAATGAATAAAAATTAATGCCGATGCAAATCATTCCCAATTTCTGTTGTTACAAATTCTTAGATTTTGAACACGCTCTGCATAATAGCGCGAACTCCACACGGAACGTGTTTTTATTATTGGTATCGGAGATCAAATTTTGTTTTACACAAACGAAAACAATCCGCAGAAACGAAAACAAAATTAAATTAAATTAAAATATAAAATTAAAAAAAATCTTATTTTATTGCTAAAAAAATATAAGACATGCAAAATCGCAAGTTTTTTTATCAACAACTTTTATGTAAGTAACATTAAATTAAAAAAACTATAAGTACTATAAATTTTAGCGCCCCCTGCCCCAGGCGCCCTTGTGCGGTGAACAATTTTGCCACCCCCACGCGGCGGCCCTGCATTTAGGTTCTATTATAGAGGTTTGCTGAAGAACAAGTAATTAAAATTTGGACATTTTTTGTAATCTTAACCATACAAAACCAGGAATTTTATATTAGCTGCACTGAAATTCTGCATTTGAATTTCGAAAAATATATTTATGTATGTATCTTGCGTACGCAGTTGAAAAATATTTACCATAAATACTAGTAATTCTTTGGATATTTAAAATTTTAAATTGAATTCTTAATATATTCCACTTCTAATATTTTTTCCTTTATTCCGTAAATTTCATACAATTTGGTTGAGTGAGTGAGTGAATATTAACGTCGCTCTGTTCAGCTATACTCGAGAACTTTTGGTGACGAACCTCGTCATTTTGAACCATGGTCAAGTGACGAGGATGACACCTGTGCTAGCACCTCTCTACTTCTCCTAACTACCACACCACACCAACAGAGGGACGTTTCAGCTCTCGACAGATTTAACGTTCATCGTACCCCTACACGACGGGTCTTCAGTGGTAATGGTCTCGAACTCATGATACGCCAGCCACGAGTCCGTTACCTCGAAAAGGTTTACCTGTTTCATTAAAAAGTTCTAAAGTGAAGAAAGTGGAAATTATGGCCTTCCAAAAGGGAAAAATGTGTGTTTTGAAGTACAAGGATAAAAAACCCATGCATATGATTAGCATTTTTCATAACGCTGGTATGATGGAAGTGAAAGCTAAGAAACGAGATTCTGTGAAAATGAAACCAAAAGCAGCGATGTTTTATAATACCACCATGGGTGGTGTTGATAGATCAGACCAGTGTCTATCCTACTATCCTGTTGCCCGAAATCAACAAAAGAAATACCACAAGAAGAATTTTTGACATTTGTTAAATCAAATTGTGTGGAATTCCTTCACTATCTATAAAAAAAATGGTGGTATTTTAAATCATATTGGTTTTTGAATGAAACTGATTGAACGATTGATAGAAGAAGAAAGTAATAATTCCGATTCTCGAAACTTTGTTACCTCTGAAATTTCTGAAAATGTAGTCCGTTTAATTGGAAGGCATAAATGGAAATATGTGCTTCATAATGGCTTCATATGTGGAAAGTGCCTCTTCAAGAAAAAACACAAACCACCACGAAAATGTGCCGTATGCAACCTTAAGAAAAATGATAACGGAAAACGCATTCGAAGAGAAACACGTTTTGAATGTAAAAGCTGTAATGTTGGACTGTGTGCAGCGCCGTGTTTCGAAAAATATCACACTGTGACAGTGCTATAAACGACGTATATCAATCAATCAATGACGTATCTATCAATGTATACAAAAATCTTTTTTCTTAAAATTAACGGTTTAAAAATAATGTTTTGAACAAATATATTTGTTTTTGCCCTCTATATGCATATGTACACTTCTAGCTTCAGTAATGTACAATTGTTTAGATAAACTTTTGGCTTTGTAAAAGGTATTTTGCTTTGACTAAACATTTTATAGCAAATTTTAATAATATTTTGTATACTTCTTTGATAATTTTTGCTATTTATACCTGTTTAAATTATTATTTATAAAAGTTTCTTTGCAATTGTTTGTAAATTGAACAAAACCTTTTCTTACACAATTATGTATATTTGAGGATGAATTCTGATTTATTTTATATTCAGTAAATACAAAAAATTTTGTAAATTGCTTTTTCTTTGCAAATTTATTTGTTTTAAAGCATGCATATTTATATAATGAAATTTCTAACTATCCAAATTTTGTCGGGCTTTTTCTCCATTAAAGGCTTTTAGGATTTTAGAAATCATCTTGTAATTATTCATTATATTTTTAATAAGGAAAAATATTTCCATATATAAATAAATTTTTGGTCTCGTAAGTATATAATTGTTTTTAGCTACAGTTTGTAAAATGTATTGGAATTAGTAGTGGGACCGGAGTTTTACAAATTATGATTGTTTTTGACTGCACTAAGCTATATATTTATATTTCATTCTTTTTATATTATGAGTAGAAGTCATAAACAGTTTTATAACAGTAAAATAAATTTTTGTTTTATATTCAAATTATACTATTATATTGATTCTGAAAATAATAAGTTAGTTTGACAAGCCATTATTTAACAATTTTAAAGCATTGAACATTTTGAAAGTTTTTTAAAACTTTTATAAAATACTAAATTATTAAAAATATTTAATTATTGTATATGATTTATATTTCTTAGATTATTGGAAACAAAAAGTATAGAACTTAAAATCTATTTCTTTGTTGGATTTTAATAATTATTTTATAGCTAAACCTGGAAAAACACAAAAATTTTCAAATATTAATTTTAAGATTTTTTAAAAAACATAACTGGAGCTCCCAGTCCTAAATCCATATGAACTTTTATGGATCATATGTTTGGGAGTATTTACAAGATATTTCAAGATTTGAAAAAAAAGCGTTAGGGATTAGAAAACACTTTTTCAAAATTAAAAGTCTGAAAAAAAACACATTTATAAAATTTGGAAAGGCAAAAACAAAAACTAATAGTGTCTGTAAAGCTCTAATTTTTAATATGTTATTTTCCAACTATGTTCTACATCCAAACATACTTGAAATAATTATGACTGAAAATATCTTTTTTAATTCAAAATATTCTTTTACGCAATATTAATAACATTTGTTACTTTGATAGATTATTCGGTTTCATCTTAACCTAATATTTTCACAGGAGTTTTAAATACACAAAACATTTATACACACAAAATAATAGCGATATAAAGGTAATCCCGAAATCACCAAGTTTGTAAATAATGTCTATTTTTTTTTCTTTCTCAATCGGGGTAGTTTAGCAAGTTTGGGTTTTTGTTGCATGACTTGAAAATACTAAAGTAGTACTACAAAATATTTACTCTAATGTAGTTTAGACATCAGGGAAATATTTAGTTCTTTCTACAACATTTGTATTCAGAACATTTACATTTTGAAGTCTAATTGTAACATCATCTGTGAAAGCTGGATTTTAGATTTATAAATTTCAGTCGCGTATTCCTTCCCTTTCAAATGTTATTTCTCACAGAAGCATGCTTACATTTTTGTCATGGCATTTTCTCAACAGGAAAAAATTAATGAAAACAAAGTAAAAAGCTTTTAAATTATATTAATTATGTGTACAAATAAATATAGTGGTCTTTAAATCAATCTTAATTAAGTAAATGTGAGAGAACTCAAAAGCTTCAAAACATAGCAAACAGAAATGATTTTAGAAATTAAAATTGCAGTTAATACCCATTTCACACGAAAAAGTGGCATGTGTTCAAAAATATTTTCAATTAATTTAATTTAGAATTGCAAAAATACTTTAAAGTGAATTCAAAACTAAAATCAAATCTCAGAAAATTTAAAATTTCTTAAAACCTAATTGGTTTTCAGGTCTTCTGGAATGTATGCTTTGTCTAAAATCCAGCCTAGAGCCTAGGTTTTTTTTACAGATCGACAGTATCCTAAAATGATAAGAGAGAGATCCCAGTTCAATTGCAGCAAGCTTTCCAAATATATGGGCCACAAAATTTTTAAAAAAAATCTGATGTTTTTGTTATTATGCCGGAAATTTGGAAAAATTTTCGACACTTACGAGAATATTATTTAAAAACTAAAAAATTATAATCCGTTTTTTCCACATGTGTAATTTTTTTTACAAAACTACCCAAAATTTTTAATATAATAACATTTGAAAAGCAAAAGGTAGGGTTTTCTTGCAATATAGAATGAGTTATGAGGATAATTAATTTATACTGTTAATATTTAAGAATAAAATAACAATTTGTAAGGTTCTAATCCTGGAATTAAGTATACATCTCTAAATGTTAAAATTGCTTATAAAATTTCTTATATTATTAATTGTCAGTTAATTTTACTTATGTAAAATGTTTTAAGTGTACTATTCTTAAAAGACAAAATTAATCAGTAATGCACACACATCTTTGCAATGATGTAGTTACGGATGACAATTTCCCATTTATAAATATATGCGAATATGCATTTAAAGGATGTAATACTAAAGAAACGGAAAGCTGAAAATCAAATCTGAATAGAAAATGGGAAGAAACACTTTTGCATTTAACACATTTAAGAAAAATATATTTCCATATTAAAATTATTGATTGAAAGTATATTATGTGGTTCCGACACAAATGCTGAAGTGGTGAGAGTATTATTTTATTCTTAGTGCAAGTTGTTATGAAGAGATTTGATTTATGCCGAAAAAATTCATTCAACAGAAAAGTATAAATTTAAAGATTAAAATTTGCATAAATTATAAGTATTAAAATCTCTTTAATGTTATTTTAAATTAAAAATATAATAAAATGCAGAAAGCCCAGTTTTATTCTACAAACTTCTTCATCGTATATATATAACAGAGGTTCCCAAACTTTTTTGTCTCATAGACCCCTTGCCATGTTTTTCGGTTTCAGGTAGAGCCCTGCCTACCCTAACATTAAATTTTTGCAAATTTATCAACTTAAATGTCTTTTTGATAATTGGTGCTACTACTTTCAAAAAATTAAATTTTTAACTGTAATGAAGTATAGTTCTGCGTTTAAAACTTAAGAAGCGCATATAATGAATTAAAATTAAAACAAAATGACTGAACAAAATGCTTTTAAAGAGAAGGATGAATCTGGTGTTTCAATAGCAAATTTTCAATATTTAATATCAATCTTGTCAGGTTTAACCCTAACCTTCCTTTTTCGTAAGTGCCTACTTCTTTCTTTCTTTTCCTTTCTTTTTTTGTTTTGAGATTGGCAAACTCAGTGAAACTCCCTCTCACAAGGAAAAACACATTTAAAAACTTTCTCATGATATTCCATAATTTGTGACAAATATCAGGTATGTCTTTTTAAAGCCAAAATTACTGACATCCGTTTCTATGAGATCTTTATTAGGACCTATTCTAAACAGTTCCTATTGCAATATGACACTTTTTTTTTCAAAGCGACTATTTGAAATCATTGTCTACAGCTGTATCACTAAAAAAAAAAAAAAAAAAAAAACTCAAACTTAGTTTTAAAATATAAGTAAGGGTATTTAAATGTTAAACGTAGGTTAAAATGTCCTGACAGACTGTGACAAGTTGATAAAATTCGTGACGCTCAATATTATACTTCTTTAGCTTAATTTTGGAAAAAAAATGCTGAAATATTCCTTGTATTAATAAAATTTATGTTATCACCTAGTATGGTAGTCACCTTTTATGTTGTTAAACTAACCTCACTAAATTTAGTAAACGTTAAATTGGTAAAATCTGGTTCCCACTGGATCAAATTTTTTTAAAGATTAATGTCATGATCTGGTTTAATGAGAACCACGATCATAGACCCCCATTTACACCTCATGAACCCCCAAATTATTTTTCCCTCTCGTGGAACACTTGTAGGTCATCATAGACCCCTGGGAGTGTATAAAGACCCCTTTGGGAATCACTGGTATCACCTTTTTTAAAAACATGATCACTTTTACTTTTTTACCTCATAAATTTTTTTTAAAAAAAGAAGAAAAAAAAAACAGGAAAAAATATATATAGGCTTGCGTTTTCTTAGTCCGATATTCAACAATGATTACAGATTACTTCTGTCTTGATCAAATCGTAATACCAAAATCAAAATGTTTTTTTTTTTTTAAGTTTTAAAAAGTAATAGGAGAAAAAAAATAATTTTCTTTTGCTTATTAAAGATATTTTTCAACTTTCAACTCGCCATTTCTTTAAATCTTTATTTTTTATCCTTTATTTGCTTGTTACTATGATTCAACAAATTGGATGGTTTCTGTTCACCGTGATGTGGATCCAACGTTCATCACACAATTTTCTCCCAAGGCAACAGCTATGAATCAAAAATCTCCCCTTTTTCCAACAACACAGAAACCGAAAAAGCAATAAAATCGTCCCCAACAAAAGCGCTTGTAGACCTCCCGTATCTTAAAGGGGGGAAGGCATAAAACAGTAGTGCATTTTCGAAGCAGTTCGCAAAAGTAAACAGGAACCGTTTCGCTACCGCCAGCTTTGAAAAAGTAGACCGCTTTTGAATGAGTTTCAATTAGAGCCTCAACCACTCAGAGGGTAAATTTATGGACATGAGTGTATATATATATATATATATATATATATATATATATATATATATATATATGTGGGGGATGTTACCGTAAAGTGTATAATTCAATTACACTGCTGATCCCCGTAATGGCAACACCAAGAAAGACAAGAGATAGCACAACAAAATTTATTTTATAGATAACATGTTGACCAAGTATCAAATGATTAAATTTATAAACTTCTGTGAAGTGTGGTTCCTGCCAGAATCAGTAGCCAGATTAGCCGCCATTGCTGGAGATCACCGCTGCCACACACCTCGGCATTAATTCAAAGAGACTTTGGATGTGTTCTTGGGGTACAGCAGACCAAGCAGCTTCCACACGTTGCCAAAGTTGATCTGGTGTGGCAGCTGGGGGTGTAATCTGGGTCAATCGTTGAGCAACCATGGACCACATGTTTTCTATCGGCGAAAGATCCGGAGAGCGAGCCGGCCAGGGAAGCAATTCAATCTGTTGATTGACGAAGAACATTTGGACAATGCATGCCACGTGTGGTCGTGCATTATCCTGTTGAAATATGGCTGTGGCCAAGCCCTGAAGGTAAGGAAGGACAAATGGCTCCAACACCATGGAGATGTAGTGATGGCTGTTTAAAGTACCGGTAATGCGTACTAGAGCAGTGCAAGAGTGATATCCAATAACACCCCATACCATAATACCCGGTGCAGGACCAGTGTGGCGGTGCATAACGCAGTTGTTCAGCATCCTTTCTCTACGGTGTCTCCAGACTCGAAACAGACAATCATGGTGTTGCAGACAGATGCGTGACTCGTCGATAAAGACAACTTCATTCCATTCTGCCTCTCACATCCTTCTTTCATCGTACCATTGGCGGCGGAGACGTCTGTGGTTCTGCGTCAAGCATAGACCAAGCAATGTACGTCTTGCGGACAGACCACTCTGCTGTAAACGGCGTCGAATGGTACGCGCAGACACTGGATGATGCGTTACAGTCTCAATGTGCTGTGCTATGGTTCGTGATGTGACTGAGCGATCTGTCACTTCCATGCGCACAATTAGCTTGTCCTCATGTGAAGTGGTGCACTGAGGTGGATGCGATCGACCACGTCGGTCCGTCGTACCCTCCTGCATCCAATGATCACATATCCGCATTACTGTTGTTTGGTTTCGTCCAACACAACTACCGATTTCCCTGAAAGATAATCCACAATCTCGGTAGGCCACTATCCTTCCTCTGTCGAACTCGCAAACTTGATCAAAAGCTGATCACTTTTTTCTACTTTTCTACGAGACATAACTGATCGTTTTTTGAAAAAACTACAGAAAAAACACAATTGCCGAACTTGAAATCATCGAAATCTCCTAGCCTTAAATAGCGCTTTGAGGTGGCGCCTCAGGCGTGTGTGATGTGTGTCTGCGCTGAAATTCTAATCATTTGTATATCTCTCCTCCGCTAATGCACGTTGTAAATTTCATGTTATTTGCATGATTCCTTCAGGGTGTTGCATTTACGGTGGCCAGCAGTGTATTTATATAATAACTAGGTATTTCATAAAATAACTAGACCAGAGTCATTTAAAGTATATAATAGATGAAATATTTCATCCTTTACCTAGTTAATTTTTGAAATAACTAGGTATTTTATGAAATACCTATGACCGTTAAGAAAAGTGAAAGATAAACAATTTCAAATACTTTATAAATTAATCGATCATTAATAGTTAAAATCTTACGAAAAATTCATTTGATCTCTTTTGAGGATGGATAATTGATAAATATTTAGGGAAAGTACAGATAATAAAATTTATTATTGCTCATATTGCTAACATTAGTTAAACAGAAAGATGAAAAAAGAGTGTGATGAAAAAAAAGATTATATTTAAATTTTATCAACAAAAATAAAAGTCTTGAAGAAGAACTGTTGCTTCATAAAAACATTGTGTAAACTTTTTAAAACAAAAATGTAAGAGAATTTTAATTTAAATTTCATGAAAAACCTTTATTTTACTTTTTATTATATATTAGAGCAAGGATTGCTGTGATAACTCTTTGGATTGGACTGTATTATTTTTGAAACAAGTCCATTATTTACCATTACACATTTTTTTTTACACGAACCCTTTTTAAATCCTTGTTCAATACCGGAACTTAGAGCTTTTGTAACAGATCGAAGCGTTGTGTCAATATTTGGAACTACTTCACAAGAAATTATTTCTTTCCGTTCACTAGAACAAAAACTACAAGTATTTTATTAAAATCAGATGCCATTTTTTTAAGCAAGATATATGTCATACTTTAAAACGCGTTTTACTTAAAATGTATTTCTTTGAAAATGCTCAAACCGGACAGCGATTGCTCAAAAAATTTTGAAAATAATTAACTGAAATTTTTTGTGTATGTTCTGTATAATAGTAGAGGTGTTTTAACCTTCAGATTTTTCAATCACTGTTTTATTACAAAATTTACAGTACTTTATATAAATATAAACACTGTTATTTTAAACAGCATCATATAATAATTAAGATAAAGTCCTCTAATTTTTGTAAAAATTAGAAATCTCTTATCCTGAACGTCATTTCAAAAATGAATGACATAGCAACACATAAGAATTTAAAAATTGAAAATTTGTTCATAAACTTTTGGTACAGAATGGGCCCCGTTTATATTATTTTTTTGTAAATTTTTACCAATTTTTCCCCCTTTATTAATAAAAATTTCTTTTCATCTTCTTAATTTTAGCATATTTTTCTGAAAATGTACTAAATAAATCTAAAAACTACAGAAAACTCCCTATATCTCCATTTTTTTATTTTTTAAAGTGGTCGTAAGTAGTCGGATACCTTAAATCAATCAAACTGAATAAACTAAAAAAACGATTAACCACTAATTTCTTATTTAATCAAAATCATTCCTAACCAAGCCCGTTCAGAAGCCTTCCAAGTCATGATATATACATAGGAGGGGGAAAAAACAAGAAGAAAAATTATTGTTGAATAATGAAATTTGTACAATGCAATTGTCAAGATAAAAAAATTTAATTGGTTTCTAGATCACAGGTTAATTTAAGCTCAAGAAAAGAGGAAATACATTTCAAATGTGAAATGCTGTTGCAATAATAGCCAGTGTAACCTCCAGAATTTTGAATGGAAGCCTGCAAGCATAGATGCATTGTGTCATACAGGTGCCGAATGTCACTTTGCGGGATGGAGTTTCATGCTTATTACACTTGTTGCATCAATACTGGGAAGGTCATTGCAAGCTCTGGTTGATGCTGGAGTTATCATCTAAGGATATCCCATACGTGTTCAATTAGAGATAGATTTGGTGATCTTTCATGCCAAAGTAACATGCCAATACACTGCAGAGCACATTGCGTTTCAACAGCGGTTTGAGGGAGAGAGTTATCCTGTTAAAAACTCTCCCTTGAATGTCGTTCATGAATGCCAGAACAAAAGGTTGAATTTCCAGACTGACGTCCAAATTTGCAGTCAGTGTGTTTATGATAACCACGAGAGCTCTCCTGCTAAAATTATACTTTTGCTGTATATGAAGTTAGAATAATAGAAATTTAGTAATTGATTGATATATATGTATATATATATATATATATATATATATATATGTAATAATTTACACTAGTATCCTTTTAAAATATTTAATTATTTGGTTCAAGACTAACGCGTTAATTTTAATCGCAATCGAATAGTAGCATTGCATCAGAAACTCGCTCCCGCCCGTTTCTAACAAATCCTGGCTCCTGTTAGAAAGGAGTCCCGCGAACTTCACAGTTAGTATATAAAGTGAAATTTCTTTGTGCTCATTCCCTCTTTGTTTCCGTGTCTTCTTAGATATGTGTACATAGTTGTAGCTCTTTTATCCTTTGTGCTTTATGTGATGTTGTATCATTTGTGTTAGTATGCTTATTGTGATGTCGAACCCCAAGGATATTTCATGTGAAGATAAAGAAGAGTAAAATGAATTCAGAAGAAGTTTTACGTTTATTCAAGAACCTAACAACCAACATAAATAACAACCAACCAACACTACATGTAACCCACACGATTTATACGACATATATATATAGACAGATAGATGTTTTGATCACGCCACATTTGCGTCAGACCGACCACCTGATCAAAACATCTACACATACACCTCATCCCCAAAGTCATTTATGCAGAATTGTGTACAGAGGCCTTGGCCTAAATATATATATATATATAGTATTTATAACTCTTCCGATGTTTGAAAGCCTGACCTTCCTTACCTTATGTTAAGGTATTCGATTTGGGTTCGGAGACAATTTTCTAAAATATGACTTAAATAATTATTAAATGGTTATTTTTAAGTAAATATATATGATGCAAAAATATAAAAACACAGCAAAAAGAATTTTTTGAAAAATTATTTTTCAAAATATTGAGAAATTGAACCAAAATATTAAAAAAAATTTCTCTTTTGAAAACAACTCTAAAATATATATATTACTAAAACAAATGCAAGTTTTGTAGGAATATAATTCTGTAAGGCTTATGTATGCTGTATACTAAAAAAACTCAAGTTTTATAGTAAAATTCTGAAATAGATATGTTCGACATGAAAAAACACAGAATTTTCTTTGAAAAAAACTTTTTTTCATATAAAATTAAATTAAAAAATAACTTAATTGGGAAATTACCCTTAGTTTTTAGCACAAAGCATTCATTATAATACAAACAACAAACTGAAAAAATTTATACAATAAGAATAGTTTGATTACTTTAAGAGATATCACTGTTACTCTGAACCATTATGTACAAAAATAACATTCTTCAGAAAAGGCAAAATAAAGTTTATATTTGCAATAGAAAGTTTTAAAGATTTAGGAAAGTATTAAAACTTTCTAAGTTTATACGTAGTGTTTTCTTGGTACTTCAAACTTTTACATTTTTCAAGGGCCTTTTTTTATCTGGTTTAGAAAGCTTCGTTGAATCAACAATTCTCGTTTTTTCGAAGTGCCAAAAATATCCCTTCATTTCAGGCCCTAATTCCATTCCTAACTTTTAAAATTGGGGTAATAGACCAGAACTCAGAATATTAAAAAGTACTTTTGAGATATAAATCCCTAAGCGGGCGTTTGTAGCTGAACAAAGGTCTCTTTAAAGATTATACTCCACACAACATTGTTAAGACTTTCATTACAGTTCTGAGATTTCCCGTAAAGACATTTTCTTAGGAAATTTTGATCGCAAAGATCCCTATAAGTCTTTTTAATAAGAATTAATAACTGAATTTGGAAAATCCGTTTTCTTTCAAAATCTCCAGCAAATTCTTCTCTGTGGGAATTTCTTCATTTTTGGCCGAACTGATCCCATTTTTGGCATGACAACTTTAATTTAATAAAAAAAACTATGTTATATATAAAAGTATTACTATAAAAAAATATAAAGAGCTTTAAATTTTGAACGCAAATAATAAAAAGATAGCAACTCATTTAAATCAAAACAAACATTGCAATCAGTTAACTGTTGCATATTCGAAGGGCAAAATATATTGTCCAAACAATAATTATGTTTATGCAAAACGGAGAAAACTGTCTACTTGCGTGAAATTTTGTACTTTTTATAGGAAGGCTTTTTAAAGTTCATGAGTTAGTTAACCTCGCAAAACCAAGTTCAAATTCTTAAGGTACGCATTCTTGATCTGGTAATATATTACTGAACAGAGCCAACTTGTAAGTCATTGCGATACCTAATGACTAGTAAATTAAAGAAATGACAGGAAAAGGAAGAAACAGAGAAGATTGACTAATTGGATGGGCATTTTAGAAAAGGAGAATCGTTTTAAAAAGGTAAAACAACTACACATAATAGGGAAAAATCAAGTTTTTACTCATAACAAAATCTTCGAAAATATACGTTGGGAATAAATGGTATCCCTTTCCTCTTCTAAATATTTCATTTTGCTTGTCAGGAAAGCTAGTGCTAATTGACACTTGATATTTTTTCTTTTTTTTAAAATTAAATCATTGTTCTCTCCAATGAAAATACAGCCTTGATTTTATTGAAGTCTTCAAAAATAAAATTTTTAAGGAAAAAAGGGAATGATATGACTTTAAGCAAACAAAAATTATATCCTTGAAATCTAGTTGTTTAACTAGGGAACAAAAAATATGCTCAGTCATACGATAGCTGTCCTGAATAAAATATGAACAGATTTTCAATGATTATTTATTAAGAATAATGAAAATAAATCATATTTTTTTTAAAAAAAACTAAAGAACACGCTTTTATACTGATTCGAACTAAAAAGTAAAAAAATAATTCTTAATAAAGATTAAAATGATGAACGAGAGAGAAAATTAATGTTCATAGAACATGTTCTATAAATATATCAATTGTTATAGTTTCTAACTTCTATTCCGAAATGCTGAGTTAGCGTAAAATTGTAGTACAAAGCATCCCGCGCTTTTACCCCAATGACATTAATTTTCTCTCTCTCGTTCATCATTTTATTCTTTATTAAGAATTATTTTTTTACTTTTTAGTTCGAATCAGTATAAAAGCGTATTCTCTTTAGTTTTTTTTTTAAAACTATGATTTATTTTTCATTTTTTAGTTTGATCTACAATAAAAGCGTGTTTTCTAGTTTTTTAAACTATCATTTATTCATTGTTGAATTTATCCTTGAGTTTGATATTTGGAGCCGGAATTATATATACGTGGCTGCTGGAATTAGTCCTGCTGTTCAATGGATATTAATTAAAGGGTCTGAAGTGTATTTATTCTCTCTGTTTACGGGGCCTCGGATAAGCCACGTTTCGTTATATTAGATTCCATCTCTATAGAACAGGTCAAATAATTAAAAGTGTGTTGAGGAGAAAAAGTTCGAATTAAAAAAAGTTAATCTACCATGTTTTTATAGCGGACTAAAAAGTATAAAATTCCTCCTTTTCGTTTCTTCTTTTTTCACATTTTTATGCATTGTCATCTACTTCTGAGCTATGGTTCAAATCTCAAATCTGTAACTCATCGGAAAGTCACGCAGTTTAATCAATTACAAAATTCCACCCGGACAGACATTCAAGAAAGCGAGTTAATAATAGCGTGATAATATTAAGAGTCAATCGTATTATCCCCTTTTAAACGTATTGCTATAATATTAATTGGTATCATTACTTCTAAACGTATTACTTTATATAAATAAAAAATATTTGGCAGTTAGAAGATAAATTATTTTTTTCACATGCCGAGCCTTTTTTTATTTTCATTTTAAGAAAAATGCTTATATTATGGTTAGAAATTGCTAACACACACCCACCCTCCACATAAAAAACCCTTTTTTTTGTTTGTCTTATTTGACCACAAGTGTATTTTACACTTGCATATAATTAGCGTTAAATTAAAAACACTCGCTTTAGGGTTACACCTTATTCTTTTAGTCGGTAAATCTGGAATTAGTTGCCAAATCTGAAAATGGTGTTTGGATTTAGTCGCCAAATTTGAAAATTGTATATGCAATAAGTTGCCAAATCTGGAAGTGGTATATCGAATTGTCGCCAAATCTGATATTCGTAATTCCTGACTATTCTGATAAGGACAGTGGAACAAAATTATGAAATTATTGTATTGTCATCGGTTCTTGACAAGTGTGCAAAATTTCGAAGTAATCCGTTCTTTTTAAGTGGGTAAAAATCGAGTTCACAAAGATTCCGTTACATGCAAGTGAAACTTATAAAAGCGTGTTAAAAAGGCTCGAAAAAAAAGCTGAAAATCAACTTTAATTATGCATGGAAACATTGCATTGCTGAAAATTGTCTGGCTCAATATTAATCCTTTTTAGCTAATTAGGTAATCTTATAAACATCATTCAGCTTTATGGAAGGGAATATCTATTCAAACTTAGAGCAACTTTAAGAGTAGAAAAAGGAAATATACATATACTATATTCAATGCGTGAACATGGTGTGTATGGAACTAAAATCTTGGCCTCTTTATTCAAATTATCAATATCTTTCTTAAATTTTATGAAACTAGCCGTAGTTTATACTATTGCAAATCGTAAATAAATATCCTTTAAAGCTGAAAGCTCAAGAGAAAGTAAAATCATTTAATATTCTGATAAAAAAAATCAAAAATTGTGTAAGTGTGATCGTAGTAAACTACGATCACTTTTTCACACTTTGTAATTTTTTTATTAGAATATTAAATTATATTTTAAATCGTGATAATAAAATACACACTAGATCGTAATCCAAGGATAACCTTAATTAGCAATTGCTCAGAAAACTACCTGATTTCATAATTTACTAATAAATGTGGATGAGGATTTTCTTCAAATATGGCTCTTTTCAAGGTTTCGTGCTATTAACAGTTCTGTCTATTCACTTTTGAAATACATATTTTTAGGGTGACACATTATTTGAGTTAGAAATAACATATTAGTATTTGTATTCAGGTTAGATACATTAACTAACCGTAGCTTTACCACGGTTTTTTACAAAAGTTTTGATCTTCATCCATCGTAAAATATTATGCAGTAAACTCTCAAGTCGTTCTGTGGAACAGATTTAGAATTGACACACTTTTTAAATACTAAAGCGATGAATGGTTTGCTAACTCGTCACGATTAAAGTTGCGTGAAAGACTTGAAAATGGTTGAACTATGAATATAGGTTATCTTTCTGTTTCGTCAGAGAGAGAATCGCCGCTCTTAAACACCAATTATGTGCCAAATGTACCAAAGAAATAAAGATTAAGTTTTATTTTTTCTCTAGATTTAAGACTAATAAAAAATTCTGATGTTATCATTTACCTTTATTATTTTTAACATTATTTTATTGTTCTTATAAGTTGAAAAGATTGCTTAAAGTATAAATGTATTAAGAGTTCGAGGAAAAAATCGGCAAATGTCTCAAATTCTTCATTTATATCAAGATGGACCTTATGAAACAGTAAGTAATGGAAAAAATAGTTGTAATATTTGTTAAAGTGCAAGAAAAGAGAAAATCTTATAGATTATAATATAAAAAAAAGACCAACTATACTTTTAGATAAGACTCACGTGCTTTGAGTCGATACCACATCCTCCAATTGTTAAAATACAAGCATTTCGGAATAGAGAGATTTAAATGAAAAAATTTTATACTATGGGAGCTTCAAAGTATCCCTCAAAATAAATGAACTCAACAGCTAACTCTTATAACACAAGAGAGATAGTTTGAAGGAAGTAGTAAAAAGAATTTGTTGCGCAATTTTTTGGTTCATAAATGAATTCTAACATTCTGAAAATGCTAACCATGTTTGCATGATACATACCTAACGATCCTTCTGCTCTTTAATTTAGCACAAGTACTTGAAGCTAATTTTACTTTGACTTTGCGTGTGTGTAGCTCATACATGAGAAGGAATTTATTATAATTTCATTATTTTTTATAGATCCTAACAATTCCATGTACTAAATGAACTGATATTTTAATTTTGTCAGATTTTAGTTTAATAAAAAACACTATACTTAAGCTAGTATAATGGTTAAATAGGGTTGAGGATTAAAGGACAGCACTTTTATTTATTTATAAGAAAAATATTGATTATGATAAGTCCCATGCCCCTATTTTTTAAATTTAAAATTAAAGATAATTTGTTGATAGCTTATGCTCTTTAAAGTAATATGTTTTCTTTAAGGAAGAAAACCCCCTCTATACATAAGTAGAAGATTTCTCTGAATGTGTAGTAAATAGGGGCATGAGCCTCTCATCTACCACAAGTAGAAGTATTTACCTAATGACTATCTTTGCTGCATATATTAAAAAGCGAGCATATATTCATATAGAGTTTCACGTATAAATCAACTTTTAGAAGAAACATGTTCTTTCTGAAACTATAGTGTACATATTGAGTAGAGACTTTTAAAACGAAAAAGTATCATTTCTCACTTCACGTATCCCTTCTAAGAGGTTCAAATTTTCTTGGGAACATACTAGAATTTTCTTGTAGGTGTTTAGAAACCTTATCGCTGCAGACGGTATTTATCATTTCTTAAAAGAGAGAGCTGTGAATGCAACCCCTTTGGAAGGTTCCTTTAGGATCACGTATACTGCATTCCGAAGATTCCGGATTTATATAATGCAACTGATTAGATATAGCAAAACTATTGCTTCCCATTCTGTGAAGCGTTTCTTCAATTATATAATATAACTGCACAACTTGAAATAAGCTTATAAGTACGCAATCGAACATTTTGCTCAAGAAATATATCTATAATGATTTTTCCAGGAATTATTACTAAACTAGTTTTGTTGTATCAATTTCAGTTGGAAATAGTTTAAGGAGATTTGTTGGAAGACTGGGTACGCGCGCGCGCGTAAGACCATAGTTGTGAAATAATTCTAATTTTTCAAAAAAATGGTGCATATTCAACAGCATGCAATAAGGATGAAAACTCTTCAGAATATAACAGATATTATAATATTTTTTCGAAAACTGCAAGGCACTCCCATTCTTTCTTTAAAAGTTTGCATAATAAATTAGCATGTTTATACAAATTTGTTTCTAAACTTTTCTGCGTTATACTAAAACTGAATTCTACTAAAAGGTTACTTTTAAACATCTTAAGAAATAAATATTGAATAGAAACATTACGTTGATAAAAAAAAATTACCTATATATTTCCTTTCGAAACAAAACAAAAAAAGTTATTTTCCAGAGAGACGAAATACAACAAAAAGTTCGACTTAAATGAAGTATTTATAAATATTATCCTCTCCTACATCTGTAATTTCTTAAAATATAAAAAAAAAAGAAAATTTTGGTAACTCGTTCTCATTTTTATTTTAACGTTATATAACTTATTTTATAAATTTTAAGAAATTCGCAGATTTTGAGTAAATACAGCATACACAATACAATAGCCAAAACTTGATGAATAATAAAGTAAATAAATGCACAAAAATATCAAAATGAGAAACACGAATTTATTTTGATTATTTACTTAAGGTAACTGGGACGTGAAGGTACTTTAAATTTTGCATTTTTTTTTTATTTTACTTCTAAAAAATAGAGGGCACTTTGTCGCTTTTATAGATGTATTATTTATGAGAATTCGATCAAAAAAACGCTAGAAAATTGTATTTTAAAATTGTAAATAAATGTGATGTAACTGTGATTCAGGTACACTTTCCTCCAAATCCGTAGTGTATTCAATATGTATTTTAAAAAACTATTTTTTCTATTCGAAGAACGTAATTTTTTCTATATTATACGTTCAAATTTATTGAAAATTGTACATTTTTTGTGCAAAAATTACGGAAAAATTAAATAATTAGTTACAAATTTTTAAAATAAAGTTTTGTTTATTTAAATGCTTTTTTTCTCGTTTTGCATTTATAAATACTCAATGAAGCTCTTAAGCTATAAATCAAGTGGATCACGAGGATTATTTTAAATTAAATACACAGCTTGTAAAATAGATATTTTGTTTTTCCTAAATGCTTATTGTCAACATTTGGATTATCATGAATAACTCTCTATATGTTCATTACTTTTGGTTTTACTTTAAAATAAATATTCATATGTATAAGTACAAAAACAGTTTTTGTTATAATTTTTAAAAACGTAGCTCAATTTAAATTAGACGTCAAATTAACTTCTTAAATTCATCAAAGACATTTTTTTCTGTATTTTTATAACAATAAAATTATGTGTAAGGAATTTCATAATATCCTGTAATGATTATGTTTGAAGTGAAGTAAAAATACTAAAACTTATAAGACATAAAACTTTGGTATTTTAAATGGAAGAAGGTGTGAATCGTTGATAGCACGTGTTGATGAAATAGGGAAAGAGTAATTAAAGACTTCTAAAGAATCTAGAATTTTAAACTTACAGTTTAAAAACTGAGAAATGATGCAAAATAATCCAATTTACAATGGTGTGACTTTATATTGTATTAAAATATATTATTTTACAAATCATTGATGAAAATATCTTTATTTGCAATATTTATTTCCGGTACACTTTCCTCAAAATTTACTTTTCCAGTAGTGCTGATATTTTGCATAATACAAGATTAATAAATTTTTAACAAAGTGAATGAATTCGTTTTCAAATAAACATTCAGAAATTTCAGATATAGCACAATTTCCGCATAAAATTTAAAGGAAATTTGAATCTCTAAATTAGATTTTTTAAAAATTTTTATAAATTTATATTTTAAAATTTCATTTCAATTATTTTATGGATTGTTATATTTACAAAAACTACGTGAAATTTTATGGCTATATATGCAGTAGATTTTATGCAAAGTGTACCTAAAGATAAGAACATGCTTGCAAATAAAACAAATAGTTATTGAATAATTATTGCTCTTATAGGTTTATTTGTAACTTAAAATGAAATTTTTTTATAATAACCAAGTACATAAATATACAGATAACTCAATGTAAAAATTTTATTTCCGTTGTTTTAAATTTAAGTAAGTGAGAACCATTTAAAGTTCGTGCAAAAAAGTTCATTTTTCCTTCTCGCAGACGTCCCAGTTACCTTAACAGAGACAAGGTTAAGTGATTATAAATGATACAGCTTTGTAAAAGTTTCTCATTTTATAAGTTTTTCTAATCATAAAAATGTGAATAAAAAAGATTTTATGGTGTGAGTGTGACTTCAAAGTAAGTTGAACTGCAATGATAAGTTTGAATATATAAACAGTTTCAACCTTCTAACTTTTCATTTTTTTTCAATTTCGTAAAGCTATTATCACTTTCTAAGTGAGTTTATTAAAATCACTAGCAAGAGCAATCAACAAAGTATAAAAATCAGGGTATATTCAGTTGGCCGCAAATTGCAATTTTGCGTTTTTTAGTGGGATATGAAATAAAATTTTTTCCTATTCGAAAAATCAGCCTGAATCAGACAAAAATTTTCGATGGCTTTTTGCCATATTTCTTACAACTTCATGATTATGCTGTCAGACAACTTATGGTATTTATTAGCAAAGAACTCAATCAAGTACGATTTGAAGTTATCGTACCGAAATTTTTGCCATTTATAAAGTTTTGTAATCTTGGAATTAAATGATAAACCAATGGTGTAAGGTCTTGTCTATATGGTGGATCCGAGATCACTTTCTAAGCTCCAACATTTTCTTACATTTTGTTAAAAATGCATGGTAAAGAAACTTGGAACGTCATCTTTTTTAATTAATTTTACTGTAACCGACCCGTTTTTCATCATCATCCTTGCATCATCAAATTATTATTTACAAAACCTTTTATTTAAATTATAAAACTTGAGTAATAACGATTATCTCCAATCATACTTGGCTGGGTGTTTTTCTGAGGGCGGTATCATAAAATTACCAGAAAGATGATTGAACAGAATGAAAGATATTGAACTAATTAAATTTTTTTTTTGTGTGTAAGAAAAATTTGCTTTTATTCCCCACTGAAAGAAACTTTCTTGCCCAACCAATATTTCATTTGAGATGATTTCTTTTCCTTCTATATAAATTAGCCACCGAAATATCAATTGTGAAAGCCAATGATCGATAGCACATTTAAAACATACTATTGGCATACTGTGGAAACTTGGAGCAACTCAGGTGTCACTTGACCAACAAGCCAAAACAATTAATGGATTGTTCAATAGTTTGCATTCAGTATTAAAAGAGATTTGGAATAGCAAATGTATTTTTTGGTACTTTTATACCAAATTCTTAAAAAAATATATTTAAAGCCTAGCACAATAATACAGCTGTAGGAATGAGCTTCAATTTGTACTCTATTTTTTATAGAGTTCGCTCACCTATATGCCGTGTTGTAGCCGAGCAGTCATGGTTTCATGCTTGTGGTTGGTGTTATTTATGTCGAGTCATGGATTTGAGTCCAGATGCCACATCATGTAAAGGGACTGATGTTGTAGTTCAATCTGTCGATACTCAAGACTCTGACGTTGGTGTGGGGTGGAAGTTTGTAGAGTAGGATGCCAGCTCAGGTATCGTGTTCGTCACTTACCCAACATTCCAAATGACGAGTTCCGCGTCCCAAAGCCCTCGCACAGCTTTAAAGTATGAAGTTAAGAAAATCAGTGGTGGGTCCCTATGTGTTTCTTTCCGGAAATCAGACAAAAACATCCTTTATTTTTTTCTCTCTCTGTTGCTCGGGGCGAAGACTGTATGGGCACCGTAATTCTCGCTCTCGATCTCTCACTCACACACTCTGAAAAACTCTTTTTCTTAATACACTTAATCACAGACAGGCGGCACCCACTGCGCATGCTCGAGCAATCAGTCTGTTCAATGAGATAGTCTAAATGAAATAACATTATTTCAATGCAATGTTTGCTTCTTTTTAGAATGTGACTTTTTTTAAAAGAAAAACCTACCCTTTATATTTGTATGATGGGATATGATTTTTGAATTGACTGAAGAAATACGAGGGCTATTGGTGGTGGACATTGCAATTTTCAACTACTGCCAAGTGATGAAGACGACTCCTGAGTAAGCCCAACCCTACCACACCACGCCAACGTTAGGACTTCGAGCCACAATAGATTCAGGGTGAATCATCTTATCTATGCGTAATGTCTTCAGTGGAACTAGGTCTCAAGCACGTGACTCGAAAATACCGGTCACGAGTTCACGACACTGACGACTTGCGGTCAAAGAGCTACTTGAAAAAATAATTTCAGTAGAAATTGAAAAAATCTCTGAACAGATAAATTTTTTCTCTAATTTAAAAATTTCGGTTAATTTAATTTCTTGAAAAATAAAAGCTGTTTCAGAAATTCAAGTACTTATTGAATTATTACAGTGTAATGAAGTACTCATTTCTCAAATAAGTACTTCAAATTGTAGTTCAAGTTTTTGATAAAATATTTTTACTTGAATTTAAACATAATTTTTTTTCTTACTCTGATGACAGGGTTTTAAAAATATATTTATTGTACATTTTCTGTACTATTAGACTTTGACGCGGTCAAAATCTATTGAGATACATATTTTTTACAAATATCTTTCTGAGAGTTAATATTACAGATTATTTGTATCAGCGTGAGAATAATTTATTATTATTAATTTTTGCAGACTAAAGAAGGTCACCTAATCATGTTAGTGCCACAAATATATGTATATACAGATGTAGGACAAAATAATACAAACACCTGTGAAATAGTATGACGTAATTCACGCCTGCAGTAGCCACGCCACCTGCAACAGAAGTCTGCCACCTAGTGAGCGTGAAGAGGAAGGTATCAGTCTCTCAACAGCTGTCACCTGCGTTCCATTCATCTATCGGACTATCTGTAATGAGTTGAAATGTCAGACATGTAAGAGTTCCAAAGAGGAATGATTGTTGGAGCGCGTTTAAATGGAGAATCGGTTACGGAAGAAGCAAACCTTTTGGGGATTACAAGGAGTACTGTATCAGCCGTTATGACAGCGTACACGAAAATGGTTAAGACGACATCTTAAAAAGGGCCGAAAGTCAAAGCTTGCTGATAGGGATAGATGGGTCTTGACGCGTGTAGTAGCTCGAAATCGCAAGCAATTGTTATACGGGATAACATTCGAAATGAACAGTCATCTCCAGGACCCCGTTTCAACAAAAACTGTCAAAAGGGAACATCATGTTGCGAACATTTTTGGCAGAGTAGCAATTCGTAAGCCCTTGGTGACAGCAAGTAATGTTTTCAAGAGAAGCTCACAAAGCGAGATCACAAAAGCTGGTCCCCATAGAATTGGCAACAGTTAATATGGTCAGATGAATAGTCATTCACCCTATTTCAGACGATCAAGTACGTTTATGTCTAGAGAACGCTCAGAGAAGCGTTTAATCCTGAATGCCTCTTGGCGATTGTGAAGCATGAAGGGGGATGGGGGTAGGATCCATTATGGTATGGGGTGTGATACCTTCGCGGGGTCTTGGACCACTTGTTATTCTGCGTGAGAGAATCCAATCATTATCTAAGCATTTTAGGGTATCATGTCCATCCTCTTATCCAGATAGTATTCCCTGAAGAGCGACCACTTTTTCAAGACGGCAATGCCCCTATCCACACTGCTGTGTTCAAGTATGGTTCGAAGAGCATGACGATGAACATCCTGCCTGGCCCCCTCAGTCTGCAGACTTGAATATTACTGAACATTTAGGGGAATATTTGGAGTCCAAACTTAATTCCCGGTTTCCACACCCATCCAGCCTTTCGGAATTAGAGACCGTTTTGCAGGAGGAATGGCTTAATATTCCTTTAAATGTTGTTCATGACCTTTACGCATCTATCCAATGTCGCATTAAATCTGTAATTCAGTCAAAGGGTGGTACAACCACCTATTAATAAAGATTTCCCATTATTTCACAGGTGTTCATATTACTTTGTCCTCCATCTGTATATATATGTAAGGATAATTAAATTAGACCTATAAAATTAAATTCCCTATATAACATTTAACTTTTATTTTACGTTACATCTTCAAGTATTAAATTCAGTACACTTTTCTTTCGAGGAACAGATGACTAAACGGAACTTTTATCGCCCTGTATATCAGCATTATCTTTCAAGTATAACCCATAACTAAGAACGGTTCTTAGACACATCTGGACATAAGAGTTAAGCCACTTAGATTTTCACTTTGGCCTTGGTTTCTCTCAGCGAAAGGACCTGTAGATAGTTTGCTGAATAAAGACCGTTTTAAGTTTGGTTTTGACTCGAAACACAATATGTATATATATATATATATATATATATATATGGAAGAAATTTATATAAAATATAGAACATAACAGGAAAAAAAAATTAAGATCAAAACTAATGAAATACAAATAAGAACCTAGCGAGTCAAAAAGCAATTTCGGACTTAGGACCGAATAAGTGGGGTTAAACTAGTTTGAAGGCGCCAACCTTCCCCCTTTGCAACTCGGTAGGAAAGACCAAAAAAAAAATAAATAAAAAAAATAGAAATTTAAAGTATAAAAATTTTAAGTATAAAAAATCCAAAGTATAAAAAATCTCATAGAAATATGAAAGAACAACCGACTACTATTAAGCAAAAAATTCTCCCAAAATGTTTAAGCAGAAAAATATCATAAGAATTACCCAGTAAAAGGATTTTTCCAAAAAGATTTTAAAACTTCTGCTCACAGAGCTTATTTCAGGAGATCCAACACTCTTGAAACCGATGGAAAGCTTTTATATGTTGTGATAAAAATCTAAATTGCACTTAAACGCATCCTTTATACCAGCTTGTAAGGAAGACGCCAAGAAAGATTACATTCAAATTTGGTAGGCTATAACATGGTTGTTTGTCACAAATGTAGAAAATTGGTTGGTTGTCAAAATGTAGAAATTTGGTTTGGTTGCTAAAAATGTAGAAATTTTTCATTTTATAGGATTTTTAAGAAGGGTGTTTAAAAAATAAACTGTGTGAAGAGTGTTAAAACAGAATCTTCACAGCAAAACCACTAAAATGCTGACTTTGAAATCCTATTGTTGTATGGTGGTTTTGAAATCAGAAATAGCTAGACGATTAATGTATTTGTGATGAATATATGTTCTTAAGAAGTTAAAAGGATAGTCATGATCTAAGCAGCATTGGAAGAATTTCTTGATATTATTAAATTTATCTATTTTGTTGGTAGTTAAGTTATCATTCCTAAGTAAAAAATTCAAAACAATATTTCTGTAAATTGATAGATGCAAATTGCTGTTCCATACAGGAATTTTAATTATATGGAAACTAAAAGAATCTCTTTTGTCATAAATGTTACAGACCACTCTATTGTCAATAAGATGCAAGTCTAAATCTAGGAACTCAACCATATTAGAGTTAAAATTAGTTTTAAGAGGGTTGAGATTGTCAGGGTAGAACATAATATTTGGTTTGAATTCACTATTTTTACCAAAAATTATTACATCATCTATATAACGGTATAATAAGAAAGATTCATCAAAAATATGATCAATTTCAAAAAAATGCGAATATAAGTTAGCTAAACTATTACTGGCAGGACCACCCTGAGGTAATCCTCTGATCTGTTTAAAAAGATTTTGATCAAATGCTATGAAATTTTCTTGTAAAACAAGATTAACCAGGATATCAAATTTTTCCTTTTTCATTGAATTATGTAAATCATATTTATCATAAATTAAATGTAGAACCCTAATCATATCATCTATATCAATAGAATTAAAAAGGTCCTCGAAGTCAAAGCCGTGCATGGAAAAAACTGTCATATCCTTCGTGACTCTAACAATCTCTAAGCTATTTTTAATTATTGCTGTGTGTTGAAAGCTATCGATAGTATTTTGAAGAAGGGATTGTAAAATCTTCCCAGACTTCGTTATATATGTATTATACCCATTAGTAATACTACGGAATTTTATTGGATTTTTGTGGAACTTTGGTGTTAAAAAAATTCGTGGGTATTTAATAGTTTTGAGATGAATATTTAATCTTTTGTTTAAAGCCAAAAGACGATTATCATCTTCTCTATTGCTGTGAATCGACTTTTGAAATGCATTATTCTTTAAAATATGATCACTTAATAATTTACTATAAAAATATTTACATATTATTGCATAATTAGCAGAGACTTTATCAACATAAGTTATCACGAAATCCTTTTGAATATTATCTATCGATACTTTAAGGTCTTTATACATAATTTCATTTTCAACGTTGAAATCCAAATTTCCAATTTCTATTGCTACAAGAGATCTAAATTGATTGAATGCTTCTATCGGCATTCCGTATTTAACAGCCATTTTAAGGTAGAAAGTATCCAAATCTCTTGTGATTTGTTTTACAACGTTGGATTTATTTTTTGTGATCATAAGTCTAAAGCCAGTACCTTTTTCCATAAAATTTCTCAATAAATCATCTTTTACAATGCCAAAGTCTCCAGTGACAACGTGCTGATGATATTCATCGATATAATCACAATACAAATAGCATTTAAACTGCTCCGGACATAGGAGCTCCGAAACTTGATTATAATTGAAAATAAATCTACCAAGTTTCTTGTTATATTTGAAATCCTTTTTAATAATAATATTTTTAATAGGAAAAAAGGATTGATATTTCTGAAATATACCTGAAAAATTAATTTTGTTAAAGGATTTATTCATAAATAACATGGTACAATATTCTGTAGTGTAATTTTCTACTGCATCTAATTTGATATTCATTTTTTGTACTAGATAATTATTAAGATCTCTAATCATATGCATACCATGGGAATCCAAAAACTTACATCTGCTTAAAATATCTGTCACAAATTTTTTTCTGTTTTATTCATTC
>BMAO01039475.1:0-102562 GCA_019973975.1 Trichonephila clavata
GACGTCACATGTGTTTTTGAACTTGATTGGCTAAAAACACGTGGTTTAAAATTATCATGTGATTATGACGTCACATGAATTTAGTCGCGTCACGATCTGTGGCGCGAGCGCATCTTTCCAGAAATTTCGGCCTCTGCTATAAATAGAGAGAGACGCGCCGCAACGGTCAGTTTGATTTTAACCAGCGAGTAGTGAGCACTGTTTTGATTAGCGATTAGAAGACTTGCCTTGAATTTGATCAGCTCGGTTGTGCTTGTGAAGTCATTTACATACGTGTATTTTAGACACTGTTTATTGTGTCTGAGTGCTGTTGAAGGTGTGAAATCCTTCTGTTATTTATTCTGCAAATTTTGCTGTTGAATCCTGTATTTTCAAGGATTGATTTACACCAATAAATACTCATCGCTCTTAAGGAATTGCCTTGTTATTTACGACTGATTTTGCATAAAATCCTCGAACCCCGATCTACGTAACAGTATTTTAATTTAATTTGTGGATTTTTTTTTTGCCATTTTAAAAAAAATTATTTTGTTGCTTAGCCATTTAATCCTTTCCATTTTTTGAGCCCTAAAAACTACTAAAAAATTGGCTCACCGAAAAAGATGCAAATAATAGGCTTCATTTGAATACTTAATCCTCTATCCCCATACTAAAAATGAGAAAAACAAGTACAGCGTTAATGGCGAAACCGCAAGAAAAAAACCGTCAGCAACACACAAGAAGGAAAGGTTACTTGACGCGTTCTCACTGGCTAACAACCGCTATTGAAACTTTAGAAGAACACAAAAGAAAGAAAAAAAAATCCCCATCGGTTCAAAGTGTAAATCAAATCCCTAATTATCTCCCTCATCGTTTCCGCGGAAAAACCGCAACAGCTGAAAAATCAATCTTCTAATGAGCAAAAAATAAGTTTGAGGTCGGATTTTTCTTTCTAAGACACCCTTTTAAAAAATGCGTAAATAAAACGATACCGTTCGGAAGGGGTAGTTAAAAGAATGCTAGTTAAGAACTTTGCTAGTTAAAAGAATGATTTCCTCAAAAACTTTTCTCTCAAATCAAACAACTGTTGTTTTTTTTCAATTGTAATTTTTATTTTCTAAAGTATATATACTTAATTAATGAGATTAAAAGTATTTTACCATCAAGAAATCTCATACATTTTGAAATTTCATATTCCTATTAAAAATAACTACACCCATTTTTTGAAAAATGTTTAAAAAATTATAAAATTTTAAAATATAAAAAGATACAGTAAATACTGAAGTTATCTTTGGGATTTTGATAAAAATAATACATATATTCTAGAATTTTAAACATAATCTTGATATACTAATTTAAATGAATTAATTTTTTCTACCATTAATATAATGTATGCGAATATTTATTTAACTAGAAAAATTCATATAACATTATTCAGGAAACTATCACCTGTCATGATTCCAATGCAACTCCCAATTAAAATCATTTTCTACATCATTAAATGATTGTTCGTAATACACAACAATACGTGAGCTATTGGTGCTGGATCTCACAATTTTGAACCGTGGTCAAGCTACGAGGATAACTCCGGAATTGGCATCCCTCTCAAAACTTTCACACCACTCCATTGTGAATCTCGACATATTTTACGTGCATCAATCAGTAGGGTCATTCTCTACATAAAAAGACTAGCTTTTATCCACTCTCCATTCACCTTTTTTCAATTATTATCAGTGTTTCGTTGTAGATGGGCTCATTGAAAGTCATATCTGCATGTACTTGCTGTAGTCGTCGCAAAATATCTTCCGCCATGTACTCTTAGTACTTTTTCTAAAGGGTTTAAGAATAAGAAACAACACAAGATGAAAAAGTATTGCGTAAAGTTCTCTAATTTTACTCCGCGATTGGCATTGTATGGCTTCCTCCGTAGTAATATATCCATATAAAATATTTAGGTATAGTATAAGTAAAACATTTCGTGCAAAACATGACCTTATATTGGTATGATTTTTTTTTAAAATTAATTGAAAGTATTTTAAATATTTGATAAATCAAAATTTTTTATGAAACTGTCATATAAAACTACCATAGAGCTTTCAATAACACGCCAATTTGCTAAAATTGTATATCATTTCTTACTTTAAAAAGTGGAGAAAATTTTGTATTAAATTTCCTGGGATTGTCGGAATAGAGAATTTGTTAGCCAGCTTGGTGATATTTCTCAAAGTTTGGATTTGATATTTAATAAACATAACGAAATAAACGATTGAATGTTCAATAAAAATTCATTTAAAAAAATTCTTTTAGTAAAGATGTTAAAATACACTATGTGTCAATTATTCGTTACAAATGTGAGAAAACTTTTATTAAAATTTCCGGTATTGACAAAATGCATAATCTTGCGCTAACTTGGCAGGCGGCAAGCAGCGCCTTGCGGTTTCACCCGCGTAGTTCACTTTCCGTAGGAATATAGAAATAAAATATGCCCTATGTTACTCGCTGATAATGTAGGCTTTCCAATGGTGAAAGAATTTTTAAAAATCTGTTTAGTGGTTTAGGCGTGAAAGTGTAGCAACAAACCCACATTCGTATTTATAATACTTGTAGTATGTATGAAACAATTTTAAAAATACTGGTAAGAAAAACACGAACAATATTCAATTTGGAATTGGATGGTTTCATTTGGTTCTTGTTCACTATAAAGCAGCTATTTGGAAGTCTCAAACATTAAACGCTATGATAAGAAATAACGTGAAGAACGAGAATTTCTGGTAATGCTTGTGAATTCATTTCTCTCTATTCGCCAAGATTTCTTTCATAGGCTTTAAGAAACCAATAATTTCACTCTCTTTAATTTCAGTCTCCTCCACAGAGTTCCTTCAAAAAATTTCCGGGGGATGTGTTTAGGAGATATATAGTTTTAATGGAGGTGCCTCATTTAAATTATTTTCCCTGATATTCAAGATCATTTGCAGCGAAAGAAAAGCTGAAATGTAAAAAAAATTTCAAAATCAACAAAAAACTACGAATTTTTGCAAATGTATAAATATTTTTCAAGCGTCCGATTGACTTCAAAATTTTATAAATTACTTTTTTCCATTCTTTCAGAATAGTTCCGTAAAACTATTTTTTTAATGCGAGTTTGTGTTATTAGGGAATGGTTTTAAATGCAACCCATTTCGATTACTTTCCTTCGAAAAACTTAAATGAAGAAACAGAAAAAATCCGCGATGCTTGTGAGTAAAACTGACCCTCTTAGGTTCAAAAATATTCCTGTAGTTGCGGTATTCTAGTGGTCAAGGTAGCTCACGTGTCATGAATTCGAGCCTTAGAATCACTGAAAACTCGCCCTGTAGAGGGAGGAGGGTCAATTCAGGTGACGTCGCGTGAACAAGATTCAAAATTGTCAACAGCCCTCGTGTTGCTTTATAGTGCGACGTTAATAAAGGCTCAGTCACTGGTCACCGAGCTATCTTGAACACAAGAATTACAATAGAGCGCGTCGTTTATCCGAACGTTTATTATCCGGAGTGTCAAATATCCGAACCAAAGTCCGGATACGTTTTCGAACAGTGCAATGCTCAACGGTTGCTTCGCGGAGGTTAATAGTGACGGAAAACTCAAGGTGAGGGATGTTAGGGGAATTTCAATTGTGTGATTTGGTAAACATCTGCGGGAATATTAGGTCAGTTTGTTTCTGAGTGAGGGGTTGTATAAGTGCTCTTTCGTTGAGTTGTGAACTGCTATGGCTTCGAATTCAAAACAGAAGCGCAACGTTTTGAACATAGAGACAAAGCTCAAAATATTGAACCATCTCGCAAAGAAAGAAAGGGAAGCGTCTCTAGCACGGTTTTATAATGCTGTAAAGTCAACAATTTCTGACTTTAAAAAAAAGCCGAAAAACCTTTTTAAATTTTGAGTCAAAGCTTCATTCAGAAGAAGGCGCGAAGAAAAGGAAAACCCCGAGAGGGAAGCAAACGATGTTGTTCTTGATCGTGCGTACAAGAAGGTGTACAATGGTACAGCGAAAAACAAGTGATTATTTTCCGTAATCAAGGTAAAACTGCGACATTTTGCGCCTATTTCCTTTTTCTTCAAGCCCGTTCCCTGCATATGATGATTTTCAATATTCGTATAGTGTCCGGTTGCATGGATCGCATCCAGTTATCCGAGCAATCGCGTATCCGAACGGTCCCAATAAATTCGGATAAACGACGCTCTACTACAGACATTATTGCTTCATCACTTTGTAGTAATCAAGTTGTGAACAGAAATAATAATAGTTTCTTGTTCTATCCATGCGTATCTTGTACATTGATTTTTGTCTCAAGATTTATATTACACTGTATACATGTTGTATATGCATACAGTGTAATATGCACTTGTGCCCCACGTTGGGTGTCAGTCGGTACCCCCTTGATTATTATTATTTTAGTGCAAAAAAATGAAAATCATGAAAGGTACAGGAACAAACAATATTTGTTATGTCGTACGGCCTGGGTTCGAATCCTGGTGAAAGCATGGATGTTTGTAAATGTATAGTGCCTTTGCGGCATGAGGATACTTCAAATAGCCATCTAGCCGCAAATCCTCTCGGTAGAGGTTGGTGGAAGGGGAAGAAAGGTGGGAGCCCTGACCCCCTCCAGGGTGTTCTCCCTCAAAATTGGGGTGGAACTGAGCCAAAACTTACTATCACCAGTATGGTGCTCAAAGCTACGGCTAACGATAGGCGTACTACTAGCCCTTTGCCCCGAGGAATTTCGTGGGACTCGATCTGACAACATGAAACAGGGGACCTTAGTAACATCAACAGCAAATAATAATAATATTTAATTATAGCTACGTTCCGCAACACGAGGAGACATATTTTAGAACACATTTAACATCTTACAAGGAGAAAGGCCTACCACATGCGTGCCCGATCTTAGCCAAACTCGTTCTTGGGGAAGAAAGAATTTCTTTTCCAAGAGAACAAGAAGCATTTTCGGGCTGTAGCTAATAGTAAAGCGAAGGTGTTTTTTTAAATATATATTGTTACAATAAAACTGTATACAACTATCCGTAGTTTTAGACTAAAATTCAATTGAATAATTTTCAGCTGCCTGACTGATATTTTTTTAAATAAGTATTGTTCTTGAATATTCAATTACTGCTTTTTAGTTTTCAAAAGTGGCACTACCCAATTGGTCCTCTAATCACTTTTCGGTTTTGTTTCGGTTCACTCCTTCTTTCACCCAGAATAAATTGAATTTTAAGAGAAATTTTTATCGTTGAAAAATTTCTTTTGAATGTTTTATTGGATTCAAATACTTACTTAATGGCTCAGCTCCTTAGTGTCTAAAACTGTTATTTGCAAAATATTTCAAATATATATATATTTCATTTTAAAATCGTAAAGTAGGGTGTCAACTTAGTTCCCTATGACGTCATTTGAAGCTGGTTTTCATTACATCTTTTTTTTTAACCTACGTACTATTTTTTCTATCGATAATGAAACATCCAATTGCTCAGCCGTTTGTATTTGTAAATTTTATTCCCCGAGACCGCCCTTCCTGTTAAGTCAGGCAAGTCTTCATCCTCCATGGCATCAACAAAAGTAGAAGTTGCTTAACATTATAAATAAAAAAAAATGGCTTTTAGGGATGCATACTTGGTTTTAGGAATTAGATTTTTCTTGCATTGCTTACACATTTTGTAACAATACTGAAATTCTACTTTTTACTGCCTCCTTCTGGTTATTTTTCTCAAAGGGATCTCCAGTACACCTTCTTCTGGTGTTTCTCAACGGGCTTCGCTGCTAAATTTCAAACTCTTTCCGAGCTCACTACTGAACGTAACAATTTCACTTCTAATCCAGAAGACGCTGTATCCAAGGGGCCGCAAAATAGTGATCTTACTAAGAGGTGACTTTTAGGAATAAATATTTACAAACACTAGGACTACTAGCGACGGGCCTTGTAATTTTGAAACCCGGTTAAGTGACGAGGACGACACCTGATTTGGCAATCCCTACTCTAAACTTCGGACATTGAGCCCCTGTAGATTTAATGCCCTTCTACACGACTGGTATTCATTGGCTCCAGGACTCGAACTTATAATGCGACAAAAATAACACCGGCCACTTGTTCGTGGTCATGACTTCTCTTTTACTTTGTCCCTCTTTAGCAGTGATAATGAAAAATGTTAATTGAAAAAATTGTAATGCAAATTAGAATTATGAGTGAATCGATATTAACTTCAAAATCAAAATTTGGCATATCAACATCAACACCAGAGACCGTATAAACGAGTCTTTGAATTTATAAATATCTCCCTAACACAGTTTTTCAGACAGGAGTGACGTCACAATTCAAAGCTGCACTAGGGCTACTGGCAACAGTGACGCAAGTTTAAACCGTAATCAAGAAGACAGCACATGACCTGACCCCTTCCTCTCCGAACATCGACACCACACCAACGGGAGAGCATTGAGCGTCGACAGATTTAACGTGCATCGCCTCCCTCTATACGACGAATCTTCAGCGGCACATGTTTCGAATTCATGATCCCCCCCCCCCGAGTCCGTAACTTTGACAACTAGGCCGCTGCGACACCATTTAGAGACGAATTTCATGTGAAAAAAGAAGAAACAAACACGCACACTTCAATCCACAATTAGAAAAAAACTTCAGAAAGTACAAGAGAAGTTCAGTTTAAGAATGGATTCACACGCACATATGAGAAACAAATCTCCTGAACTGAATATTTATATAAGTTATCACTACCTGTCATAGATTTTAAAACAATCCAATCAAAATTTACTATTTTGTTGTTCGAAAAAATCATTTAAAGACGTATTTCATTTGGGGGGGGGGTGGAATTTGTTGTGAAAATCTGAAAATATTTTGCTTGCTTCAAATATTAAGAAAATTTATATGGTTTAAAAAATCTATGCACTTGTGCAGAAAAAGAGCACCACCATTAATAAAGAAGTGCAAAAAATTAAAGTTAAAACACCGCGTGTCCGAGAAGTATGTGTGTGTGACTACACTTTCAACTATCAATTACAAGTGAACAAACAAAGATATTCATTAACAGTCTTCAATGTTCCGTAAAGAAAACATCAAAGGTTTTTTTTTACATTTTACTGCACGATTTCAATGAGCATACTACTTGTTGCCCTACAAATCGAATCTGTACAAGAAGCATTGAAGGATCAACAGTCTGAATGACCTTTGTTATTCCACCTTCCAATTCATCAGTGTTACGAACTGGAGATTAGCAAACAATGTTTTCCATGTACCCCTACAAGAAGAAGTCCAAAGGATCAAGGTGACCACGTATTGGACATCCTCTTTCCATCCATCGACCGGGAAACTTTTTTTTTCTCTTCCAAACTTCATTGTGGTGCCTTATTTGCGCTATACATATGTTTCAGATTTAAATTCGTTGAATCCATGCTAAAATTTGAGCTTGTTCTAGTGGTGAAGCTATTTTGAAACGAGAATGTTGCAAAACGTGAACATTGTTCCATCTAGTTTGCATTTCAATAAACAGAAGCTTTATTTTTTTTCTTCATGGAATGAAAAAAACCCATTAATGAAAACCTTTATTTATATTTAATGCATTTTTGAGAGTGTAGCCATACTTTTCGAACACCCAATATATTTGCTTCCATTATTATTATTTTTTTTTAAAAAAAGAAATGCACAGAGCTACAAATTGTTTTTATCATTTTAGTATTTTCAAAATATACTATTTAATTTAGACTATTTTTTAAGTGAAACCCTTCACTCCAAGCAAAACCCTCCAGCGACAGTCATTCAATTTTTTAAACTCTTCATTCAACTCTTGAAATTTTTTAACAATTTTAAAACTTT
Organism: Trichonephila clavata; assembly: GCA_019973975.1. Lineage (NCBI taxonomy): Eukaryota > Metazoa > Arthropoda > Arachnida > Araneae > Nephilidae > Trichonephila > Trichonephila clavata. Next base: position 7,839 of record BMAO01039475.1, read on the forward strand.
AAAAAGATTCTTATTTCTTTTTTCTTATTAAAAAGAAATAAATACGAACCAGCAAATTTGAAAAAAGTCTCAACTCTTCCGTACAATAAATTCGTATAATTTAAAAATAAGTATTGTTTCAACAAAAAAAATGCAATACACCGTATATTTCTGAGTATTTGAAACCTCAACAATTTTCTTGTGGAAAGTCCGGATCATTTTCTTCATCAACCCTCCTCATCCATTCGTCTCAATTTGTTCTTTTCTATCCGAACCGTAAGAAAATCCGTTTCATTACTCAAATCTTCTTTCCTGCGTCTATTCATTTGGTGACGCCCCTGCAAATATTTAATTGACACCATTCAAAACTTTCTTCCTTCTCTTCAAGTGATTAATGAGGCCTTCTCCCCCCTCCTCCTCCTATTTAGTTTTAAATCCTCTTCCCCCCCCCCCCGGGATTGGAAAAGCCATTTTCCTGTTGCAGGGTTTTCTTTCAGAGTAGATGAAATTAACCTAATGGCTTTCAGTGAAGAAAAAAAAGAGGATGCCCTTTCTTTTTCCGTTTTGATCAACAGGTACATTTCAAATAATTTACTTTCAGGAATGATAGATGAATTCCATTTGAAGGCACGATTCTATCAAAAGTGAAAAAGTTGGCGTCATGTAAAATCACAACGCTTTGAACATTTTATGATAACACTAAGCAACATCACACACATACACACACACAAATTTATTTCCGGCACAAAAATAGTTTATTATGAAGTATTTTGGTCTGCTATCACGAAAATCACCATAAAAACTTCAGATTAGCTCTTGTTTTCAAGAGTCAGAACTCACTATATTCATAAATAGCTGTATTTTTACTCATTTTTACTTTCTGTGTATAATCTTTTTGATGTTCATTTGAGTGGGTAGATGGAAGCTCTTGCCTCAGAATCAGTTTTTATTTCAACGAAAGGCGTGTAACGCCACATTTCTTCAGATGTGTTTTGAGTCTAACCTAGTGCATCAGTACAATAAAGAACAAGCAATAGTGTTAGGTTCAAGTGATATTTGCTGTTTTTCGTCTTACAACACAAGGTAAATCAATTCAACTATATTTAGGTCTAAAAGATAAGTATGGTCTTAGGATTTTTAGACAGCAAAAAGGATGAAAACTGTCAACAGTTGGTGAAAGAACTTCTACAAAATTTTCATGACCCATGATGCAATATGTCTCTAAAGACCCATTTTTTACATTCCCATCTTGATTTTTTCACTAAAAACTGTGGAACTGTAAGCGATGTGAGCACGGTGAAAGGTTTCATCAAGATATCACAGCAATGTAACGTATATATCAGGGTCGTAGGGATGAATCAATGCTCGCAAACTACTGCTGGACAGTTATAAGGTATACTCTGGCTTCGATATACAAGAGGCAATTCAAAAGGATATGATCACAGGAAATGAACTAAAAAATACTACTGATTTCTGATGTGAACACGGTTTCTTAAAACTTGACTTATTGTACTGTATGTATTAGTAATGTTTTGTTCTTCAAATGTACCAATAAATTGATGGATGAGTTGTGGTATATCCTTAAAACAAGAGCAAATAAATAAATTTCATTTACATATTCGTTTTTTTTTCAACCCAAAATTAGTAAGAATAGGCTATTTAAAACTAGGAAACAGACAAAAAGTTGTTTTTTGTTGCCTAGTGTAATTAGGCACAAATTTATTTTTGAAATTTAATTCGATAAAAAAACTAATTCAGCTCCTTAACGTGCGCTGTCAACAGATCGCTCTGAACCCTTCAAGCTGTGCACCATCGAGATATTTCGAGCGGGGTCGTCATTTTCACACTCGAATAGAAGTGACCGCCGTCTGCAGTTGTGATTGCGACCTGTCGTCAAGATTTCGTAAATTTAGATAAAGTTTATAGAAAATACTTAAGATAAATATTATTAAAAGGTATTATTTCATTAATTTGCTAGACATTAACATTTGGAACGCTTATGTTTTGATGGGGGGGGGGATTCATTAAATTTTAAGATTGACATGGGGGAAAAAATTTAGATTTTTTTCAGTAGCAAATTAGTAAAAAAATTCAAACACAAATTTATAGCGATACAAATGTAAAAAAAATCAGGTAGATCAAACTCTTCTGGATTTCTATGACTAACTGAATGTCCTTTTTCCACTTTTGTTCCACCAATATAAAAAAAAAGAAATTCCCACAAGAAATGGAGCAGAGTATTGAGCTGAAAGGAGAAGAAGGAAAAGAAGAAAAGAGCACGTGTAATACTTGCTATGTTGTACCTTGCTTCCAAATATATCAGAAAAAAAGGAAATTTTGAATAGTATTTCAAAATAAATGCTACTTTTATTTTTATTTTTTATGTTGAAAAAGTATAAATTTATTTTTTTACTGATAAAAATAATTTTTTTCGAAACAGTTATTCGAAAAGAAAGATAAGGAAAATCGATGTGCCCGCATGATTGCAATATTCGGCTTTTATTTACAACGTGGTTCGAAATCCAAAATGAAAATAAAAACTTTCATTGACTTTATTTTTTGGCTAAAACAAAGTTCTTAAATGTATTTTTAAATAAGTGTGTGTTAAGGAGATAAGCAATGGCAGTTTTTAAAAAAAAATGCTTCCATTAGTTGTCGGCAAACTTTTCATAGAGAACAGGTGTCAGTGAAAGAAAATGACTGAAGATCCATTTACAAAAGTCCTTCAGGAGCCTTCCAGTGGCTATTGCGAGTAAAAAAATGCCGTGCTTCAATACCCGCTTTTTAAATTATTTAAACAAAGTTTTACAAACAGTAACATTTCCCACAATCCTTCAAAAACTAAGAATTATAAAAAATATTTATATTTCTGTGGGACTCAATGTAAGAACATCCAATGTCAAGATATCATAATTTTGGGAATTAAACTTTTAAGATTCGGAAAAAAAAATTCCATACCAATATTTTATTTCAATAATTTCATGTTTACATTAGTAACTAAAATTTACTTTGGTTATGGGAAGCTTATTTGACGGATATATGTAGCTTGCATCATTTCCATAAAAAGCACACACATAACGTGCTCTAATATATTCACTAAATCTCAACAAACTCTGTTAATGGAAAAAAAACAATTTCATACAGAAACAACTGTGTCTTAAGCTACTCAAATATTTTAATGTATATGCAAGTTGAAATAAAATGTTTCAACAAAAAATGTTAAGGAGAAAGGGGGAAACGGTTATTTTTTAAGCAGACATTTTTTTTAATATTATGAAGTGGCAGAAATCTGAAGAGCCCTGAGGTTTGTAGATCAATAACTGTACTTCCCCTAAAAACATTTTATTCCATCGAATTAATTGAACAGATAAATATTTCCTCATGTTCTGCTTATTAATCTCGTTATGCATCATTTACACAACGAATAGGATCCGATATACATCAAATCTATCGAGTCTGCCGTAGTATGGAATAAAAAAGAGTGTGCATTCAGGTATTGTTTTCTTCTCTCAACTCTCAATAATAAAAATTGAAAAATGCTATGTATGTATTTTCTGGGCAATTTAAGTAAAATAGGAAACAAAAAGTCTTAAAATAAATATAGGATAAGCTAATGTATAATAAATTGGGATAAATACATGTTGTAATTCATAATTTTTGTGACATTTCATATTAAAAATGCCTTTTTCTCAAAATTATGTTTTTCAAACTGCGTGTACCTTTTTCCTCAAAATCTACTGAAAGGATGCCAAATTTCAGTGAACATCTCATATACAACTCTATCGACTGATTTCATTAATATTCCCAAAATATTTTGGTCAGTTATCGTGAAATAATGACAATTTTAAAAAAAATCAGTTATATATTTAAGTTGGATAATTTTTTAAAAATTTAACAATATATTTAAAAAATCTCGCTTCAGTATAAATATAAAAATATAATTAATATACAGACAAAATTTAAGGTTTTTATATTTAAGTTTCTGAGAAAAAGATACATAAAAAAGCTCAATTTATAACATTAGCGGTATAGGGGGTACCGACTACTCTCAAAAGTAAAAAAAGTCTCAAGTAAAGCCAAATTTTATTCACTCTACTATCAGCAGAATATTTTAAAACCAATTTTTGAAGAAAAGATTCCAACTTTATATGGAAAGGACGTTGATAAAATTGAGCTTCATATGGACAAAAGCTCCATGTCCCACGTCTAAGCAAACCACCGTTTATTTAGCAAAGAAAGAATCGGAAATAGGAATAAAGTGTATTGAATGATGAAATACCTGTGAAACCACCCTACGCTTCTCCAATGGACTTTGGTGCTTGCGTTTTATTAAAACGAGCCTTAGGAAAACGGCATCCAAAGATACTGAATGGAACTTGGAAAAGGTTGAAGAGGAGTAGAGTAAAATTTGCATGACAGTACGAAGAAAAGTTTACTTTCATGAAAAATTCGAGCGTGAGCTACTTTCAAGAATTATGGCTATCAGATAGAAGCAAATTGTTTAAAAAAATGCAGTATTTATTGACAAAAATTAACGTTAAAATCGTTTCCATAAAGTGGGAATGACCTTCTACACAGTTTTGAGCTCGAATATATTTTGCATGTTTTACATTATTATTTCAATGACAATACACGAATCTTTCGAAATTCGTTCATAAAATGTCTGCTATTCGGATTGTTCCGATATTCTTTAAAGCAACACGAGAGCTGTGGACGATCGACCTCTTTATTTTGAAGCTCGGTCAAATTATGAGGATGACATTTGCTCTCCCAACATCTACATCGAGACGACTTCAAAAAAAGTGGGTTTTCGGTGAACTTGAGTTAGGATTTCTTGGCTACTGGAAGTAGAATCAGGGTTATAAATATGAAAATGAAACGACTCATCCAAGAAGTAGTTCCAGCATTCTTCATGAACGGGGTACTCTATAGAATGAAATTCACTGTTTCAAACCATCCCAAATCTACTGAAGCATCCGTTGTTGTTATACAAGCAAATTGAATACTAAATAATCGGTTACTTTCTTTTTAAAAGAAGTTTTGAAGGTCATGCAATAGACTGATGCATCTGTAAAACGTGTTTCCCCTTCTACTTCCTATTTCGGCAGGGAACAAGCATTGGGGTTGTTTCCTTTTTCGGTTCCCAATTTACGACTCCCATGGAATTACTATCCTTATCCTGATAATTTGAGGGTTTACAACCCCGTGTTACATTTTCAATACCGGGATTTGGGGTTACATTATCTAAATCCTGGGATTATAGGATTGGATCATTTAAGAAAATACTTACACATTAACATAGTTAAAAGTACGTAATAAAACTGAAAACATAATAAGAAATTGGTTTAATATTATGTATTGAAACAAATCCAAACAAAACTTAATTCATCATAAAAAATAAAAAAATAAAATGGTACATAATGAAATTTTTAAAAAAAATATTTCTTCATTTTTTTTTTTAATGTTTTCTTTAAATAAACTTTTAAAAAGCGCAGCTCATCCAATGTTTTATCGTTAAAGCTGCTTTTTATTTTTGTTACAAATTGTCCTGCTGAAGAATATGATCGTTCAGACTTTACACTCGTAGGCTTTGTCGTCACTATCATAGGAGTATGTTCTTTCCAGGTAGTCACCACGTCTCCCTCCGCTTTCAAAATAAACATTTCTTTCTGAATTTTTTATGACTATGTCTCAAATTCTCTAGGGTGCATTGAAGCATATCCTCTTTGATAACTTTAATTAATTCTTCTGCTATACTTAATGGTTTTTGTGTACAAATTGATTCAGTTATGGAATCAGAATGAGGATCAATTTCAAATGTTACCTCATTTAAAATAGATGATCCAGTTGCAGAAGCTGTTAGAAATGCAGTGAGATTTGGAGCGTCAAGTCTTTCAAGTAGGTTCAATATTACAATTCAATGAAGAAGAAACTGGCCAAAATCTTTTCCTGAGACGTTGATTATACCATTGTATAAGTATTACAGTAAACCACTTAGATTTGTGCGACGTTCTCCTATACAATAATATAATACATGCATATATTATTTTACTTATAGCACTTATATTTGTGCAAAAAATTCTACAAACATATTTCATAAGAAAATATATAATATTTTTGAGAATGAAATTCTTAGAATATTGTGATGACAAAAAAATTTCGCAAGGTTTCGGGATCCCGGAGCTGCAAACCCTAGATAACTGCTTCGATACATCTTTGATTTGTTTTAATGTGTACAACATTCACGATTTCTAATAATTTTGAACCAATAATTATTAAAAATAGAATTGATTAATAAAATAAAAACGATTGGGGGCTTGCTTTGGTCGCAATATGCTGTATAAGATTTGATTTGATACAATTTGTATTAATGCCCCCTTCTGAAGCCACACTTGGGCTATTTGGGGATGGACCTAGTTATTTTGAACTCGGTCAAGTGACAAGGAATACCACTCAACACAAAAAATTTTTTAAAAAAAGCTTAAGGGTATCTCTTCACACACCATTAATCATATCTCCGTAATATAAAGTACTAGGTTAAAGAAAAATATTTTAAAGATTTTACTGGTAACACATTTACTATTTTTTTCACGTACATTTATTCAATTATAATTGATTCTTTTTTAATGAGAGCACTTAAGGTATCTGTACACCTTCGAAGAAATCTTTTGAAAAACTGTAATATTTGCTATTAAAATATTTTTTTACTGATGAAACAATTTAAAACTATGAAAAATACATTTAATATTTTACTTATAGCACACACAAAATTTAGAGAGAAAAACATAGTGAAAATTGTAATTAAATTCATTGTTAGAATAACGCACATAACTCAAATGAAAAAACAAAAATATCACTTTTTTGTAAATTTGATGTTGATCATCATAACATTTTTTTAGGGCTGGTACTATTTTCCTAATGATAATCAAATTACTACAATTTATATCAAGGTTCGAGTAAAAGAACATTGAAAAATCACTAAAAAATTATTACGAGACATGATATACACTTTAGTTACTAAAAACATATCAACTCTATAATCATGGAAATGGTAGGGGTTCCTTAAATCTATACAATAAATGTACTTGTAAAATTTAAACTAATTTGGTTCACAACTTTTTCTGATATTTACGTTGTCAGATGCCAATACGTTAAAAAATGCATTTTGAGATAAATCAGAAATAAACTTTAAACTGCAATTTTTAATATTAAAGACAGTTAGATATACTTAAAATGACCCTGATTTATAAATAACACCCTCTTTACTCTCTAAAACATTGATTTTTTCCCTGGTTGCTTTTAAAAATTTTCTACGCTGCTTTACATTTGGTGTTGAATGATGTTTCTGCATCGTTAATTCTATTAACGTCAAGATGTTTGTACGATTTTAAAGTAAAATAACCAGGAGTTATATTAAGTTTTTTTAAAATGTCAACACAACCCTTGTACCCATCATTAAATTGTATAACAGCATCCAATGCATCAGATTTTAAAGTTTTGAGGCACACGAAAACTTCTTTCGGTTCTCTCTGCCATATAATGCCATTAAAACACTCATTTGAGTTTTGCGTTTTGCCATGCGGGCATTTAGTAAATAGTTCTTTGGTACATAATTCTAAATATGTAGGCTTAATCACGTTTAACACTTCATTAGATAAACCTTTATATTTTTCTTTTGGATTTTGGCCACAAGATAGTGCTCGCTGGTAGTAGCACCAACTATCTTTTCCCATGGGACACTGTCCATGCATGGGTTCCTTGACACTTGATGAGCAATGAAACAGGGCCGCAATAACATTTTGTTGAAGACCGGAGAGGTTTCCAGCATTGCTATGAACAGCAATTCCATAATAGTTTTGCAATCAGTCAATAAAAGAGTCTGTGAGTTTGCCTTTACCAGACAGATTTTTATTTTTCAACTTTAGTTTGCGCAATCTCGCACCTACTCTCTTTTGAACATGACCGATGCATTCATATTTTGTGACACTATCTTTACCATAAGTATCTTTGACACTGATAAAGCCTTTATAATCCCCGTCACCATAATATTCTGCATTTTTAAGGCCTCGTTTCACAATAGAACGTTGGAAGATTCTAGTTGCACCAACAGCTTCCATTTTTATCTCAGAACCTTGAAAATTGCTATGGCATACGTGAACTGCTGCAAAAGTTTTCGATTCAATGCTTTTAGGCATTTTAGAAATCTTTCTGTAGATGGGGCAATATGAAGACATTATTTCAATGTCCACTACTTTACCAGTGTCAACTGACAAAGCTGCAACACACCCATTCATGGAAGTGTAACCTCTACGCTGCCATGTTCTGTCAACTGAAACACCACATTCAACTATTTTATTTTTAGAAGGATGTAGCACTAACAGAGTTCAGAAGCTGCTTTTTGCATTGATAGTTCACTAACTTCTGAAATCACAGACATGAGTTTGTTCTCATGATTAGTGTACGCAGTTTTACTGAGCCTGGGTAAATTTAACATACCACATAATTTAAACCCAGCAGAAAAACCTTTACCAATTTGTCTCATACCATAAACAAATCTTGTATTTACTTCAGGACAGTTTAAAGTTTTCTTTGAACTAGAAAACCCTGAGTAAAAGTTACAATGTTTACACCTTATAACAAAATTTGAACACAAACCATATCTTGGATCCTCAGAAAGCAATAAGCCTTCTTCGAAACATCTTGGGCAACAAAGTTGTATAAAAACATTTAAGAGGACATCAATATCTATAACTCTATTTCCAGTAAGTGTTTTATGCTCATACTCTGCCATTTCCTCATCAAAAACAGCAGGCATTTTGACCTTTGAAGAACTGGCGTTGGTGGATGTTGAGCTACAATTTTTGGAATCTTTATTAGCAGATCCATTACCACGAAATTGTCGTTTTCTCTTTGAACTAATTCTGCGTTTTAAGTTTCCCATTTTAAATGAAAAAAATTAAAATTTTCAGCAATAAAAAAGGATTTAACAGAAACTTAGAAAGTGCTGCGCAATCGTAAGCAAATGTAAGCAAACAATAACACACTCTCTTTTCCTGCCAGATTCTGGATAAAAATATTAGTTGTTGTAGTTGTGGCTAATCCTCAGTCTGTCTGACGGAGTCAGACAAGACCCAAAAGACCATTGACCCTTAAGAAATCCAATACCAGGAGGGGAGAGGAAAAAGGGTCCTCCCTCGAAAGTCCCAAGCAGTCCAAGATGTGATCTGGAGAGGCTTGCTGAGTCTTGCACTTGGTGCAAAGAGAAAAAGTCTTCCTGCCTCCACAAAAGGAAAGATTCTTTATGTAGCCCCTTTTCAATCTAGAGATTGCAGTCTGAGAGGCTCTGCCACATTTAAGTAAGAATGAGGATCCTGGATGTTTGCTTTCATATCAGTGATGGTTGGGAGGGGTCCTCCACTCCTTTAAAATTTCAGATTTAACCCTAGATTGATGTTCAGAGTAGGTGAGGGTTGAGGAGATAGGTGGAAAAGCATTACAACCCTCTTTAGCCAGGAGATCCGCTTGTTCATTTCCAAAGATATTAACATGGGATGGAATCCACTGAAAATGAACATCGTGGGACTCTGATATTTGTGAAAGTTTTTGAAGTATGGAGACGCCAGCCCTGTCTGCGACTGTGATCCAGTTATAAAGATGTTGGAGAGAACTACGACTATCAGAGAGGATCCAGAGGTCTCCGAAGTCTTGTTCATTAAGAACTGCCTCAAGGCCGTGCTCTATTGCAGTTACTTTTAAAGACGGAGGAAAAATCGGGGTTACGGTGGCAAAAAGAAGACCTCTCTCCAAATTTCTCAATGTAAATGCCACTACCTGCTCGATCTTAATGGCGTCACTAGGGATTCCATCAATGATCTCCAATGCTAACAGCCTAAGATGATCTGGAATGAAATCCCCCTTAACGACAGGAGTAGAAAGGTCAAAGTGAAAATGCACTTTTGTGATTCCTTTCGCCGGGCTGAGACAACACTTTAGAGAGTGAGGCTCAACATCACTAAAAGGCAAATGTAGAAGATCTGCTTGACTGAAAGGGTTATTTTTCGTCGGTCTCTGATTATTGCACCAGTTGTTAAGATATAGTGAAGTTTTATTATGTTGGCCACAGCTAGAGAGTTTATTGAAGTATTTGTTGAGGTTAGCCCTTCTTCTAGGTTTGAGAGGTTGCAAATCAGCCTCGAAGAGTACAATTTTTCTAGGGCAGCTTCGCCTCAAACCTGTGATAATTCTAGCAGCACTGAGTTGGATTTTTTCTAGTTTGTCCACATTAGTATCTGATGCACAGCTAAAAACCGGAAAACCATACTCTAGGATTGGCCTTATGAGTGTCATATATGTATTCCTTAAAGTGACTGCATCAGCTCCCCATTCCTTGCCTGCAATGTATTTGAGAATTTTTAATCGTTGTCTGATTTTTGAGACAATATGATCAATATGTTTATTACTAGTCCATTCAGGATCCAAGATGTATCCTAAATATTTAGGATGCTTCTCGTACACAAGGTCTTGATAATCCATCTTTAATTTGGGCTGATGATTGTATAGCCTTTTGTTGGTGGTAAAAAACGTGACAATGGATTTGGATGGATTGAAACAGAGCTTAGCTTCTGAAGCAAAGTCTGATATTGCTGACAGTGCATTATTAAGAGTTGTCTCCATCTCAGTCAAGTCACTACCAGAGCACCAGACAATGATGTCGTCTGCAAACATGCCCAATTTCACTGCGGGGGGGGGGCGTTTTCTCTATACCTGCTAAAATAGTGAGAAAAGTGTAGGACTAAGGACAGAACCCTGTGGAACGCCCTGTCCAAGCACAACTGGATCCGAAAATGTCTTGTTAAATTTTACTCTTATAGATCTACGATAGAGAAAGTCCGAAATCCACACCAAAGTGTTGCAATAAAAAATAGGTCAAGCAATCTGACGTGGCGCGCTTATCCTGATAGGATAGAACCCGGGACCTTTGGGTCCGAAGCCGAGTAACTTAACCACTACACCGAAATGATCACCGTGGTGCGGAGGTTGTTACTGGCTTATATAGATTATATCACTTCAAATATATGTAAAGATGATTTAAGAAATGGAACGTATAGAAATAAAAGAATTTTGGTGGTGGGGTGTTGGAGGAAGGCATACATAATTGTGTCAATAAATTATTTCATATTAAAAAAGGAAAGTAAACACTATTTCATTTTTACATTTTTAAAATTAATACAAATCCTTACTTTTTTTTACACGTCTTAGTCTTTTTTTTACACGTCTTTTACACGGCGTGTAGTGTCTGGCTACTTTTGACGGCTTTTTAAGTTTGGCGACAATCTCCGCACATGATATAGGGAGGTTGCTATTTTTTTTTTTGAGAGATAGGCGTTGGCCAGGGAAGGGGACAGAAAAAAGGGTGCCCCTGTTTTATTTTATTAATTATTTTTTTTGAACGTGAAGGGGCTGGTCTGAATAAGGGAAGCGAGTTCCTTAGTAGTAGCTTTTTAGTTTGTTGAACTGGGCTTGGTTTTGCTGTATTTAGAAGGATGATAAAATTCTGATCCTCTTCAGACTGTGTCTGGAGGAAAGTATCGAGGAAAGTAATAGAGAAAGATATTACAGTAAGTTAACACATATTCTTAATGACTTGAATTTTTTCTGTTGACGTAGTTCTAGGCAATCCTATTTTATTTTTGGATTTTCTGGTTTTATGGTGATGGTGTAGTTGGGGTAAGAAACAACGACAACAACACAGTAAGTTCAGAACACAACACAGTAAGTAAGAAGTTTCGGTGAGCCTGCATCAATAGACCCGATCCAGTGGGATGACGTGTAGGATTACATAATCCATCTTCATTGGAGTCACGGGATCTATCCTGAAAGTGTCTAAAAGCGAAATTCTAGTCCACATTTCTGAGTCACCTCACAAAGCTACCCGGAAGCTCATCTCTCATTCTTTTTGTTTCTCCACAATCCATCATGGCCAAACGACAAACATCACGTGACGCAAAATATCGTCTGCTGCTTCCCGCCTTCTCCCTCCCTTAACGCAAATGTACCGAGAAAACTAGGAACTTTTGCTTCAGGATGGGATGAAGGGGCAAATAAAAATCGTCTCCTTTGTAATGCTTGCTTAAGTCATAAGTTACTCCCCCAAAACATTTTCTTTATTTCTTTTCTCCCAGAAGTTCTGCTCCAGAGGGTGGAGGGAAGGTCGATCCATTAGGTAGAAGGAGGGAGGGGGTAACGAAGCGTTCCCCTTTTTCGCTTGGCTGCCTTCCGGTGGTGGAAGGAAAAGGAGAGAAAGTGTTCGCTCAGAAAATTTCCGTTTCTCTCTTCACGTGCACGGAGGAGGGAGCACTGAGACGCCTAGTTACCCCTCCCTTAACGGCAGAAGGTTCACGTTATTCGTAATTAATAGGAATAAAAGCTCGATTTTTTTCAGTCGAATGGATCCCGATGTTCGAAATCTGAAGTAATACCAAAACACTGGGAAAACATTTATGCAATTTGATGCAGTTCATTTTACATCAAAAGAAACACAGTACTCAAAAAAATTATGGGAAGCTAGTGAAGAGAACTATGCGAGATAGTCATGCTTGGCCATAAAATGAAAAGTACGCGTGTATTAAAAAGTAATACAGAAATGAAGATGCAAAAAAAGAAAAATTAGGAGTTTTAATTCTTCACAGCGATGGAAAGGGAGTAAAAATAGGCTCCAGGACAACAATTAATGTAAGCGATAAAAAGAAATACTTGTATATGTACGTTATTTAATAAAATATATTGTCTTCTAGAACAGTGGTCTCCAAACCCGGCCAGCGGACCAGTACCGGGCCGTCCAAGGAACGTTCAATTATTTTATTTTATTTATTGTGATGTATTTCTCTCGTGGAAATCACTCAGTATTCTATGTTAAATCACTTTATATTCACTTTTGGAATCTTCTTGAGAAAAAAATTAACTATTATATGATTATACAACCGCTCTCAGTGAAGGAACTGTGATTAACGTTAACGAGATTTTCTATTTAAAGACTAGTGAAGTGGGCACAAGTGAGGTTGGCTGAAGCTAATGTGTTAGGGATAAGAATAATTGAGGCGACTGGAGTTCGAGAAAAAGGCGAGTCCGCTTTGGAAGATTCTTCTTCTTCTAGATATTTAAGCTAGTAATTAAGTGATGGATCGCTTTAAGTTAACTTTGATAGTAAATTTGCTAGTCATAAATAAAGTGTTTGGTTTGACTAAAATGTCTCACAATCCTGTGCACCCCCACACCTTCGTGGACGAAAGCCCGCGACGCACTAACAATTTTTTTGTCGGAATATATATATAATTATTGGTATAATTTTTTGTTTGATGAACGAAAAATAGGAAATATATTAACTCAGTCTAAGTTACACCCACATTAAGATTTAAAGAATGAATAAACACAGAAGGAAAAATTTCAAATAAATGCCTCAAATTTTTCTATTTAGTGTGTATTTACATTTAGTATCTAATGTAAACAGCGCTGAGAACTTATTTTTTTATAATCGCAGGACTTCAAAGCAGCACAAGGTCGACGAACGTAAATTCGAACTATGGTCATATGATGAGGACGACTGTCACGGAAACCTTAAAAGTGAACATTTTCTTCACATTATATATCCATCTTATTTTATTGATTTATTACAAAAAATATTTGAAATGACAACTAATGTCACGTTAGTGAAATTCACATGCGACTGAAAATGCATTTTATCCACAGTACGAAATCGCTATTGAAAAGTGTAAAATAATTTTTTTTAAATTTCAGTGTTCATTTTTAATGAGAAAATAATAGTGTTCCCAATTCTGAGTAATATTAAGGCTTAATGAGATCGTAAAATAGTATAAATAATTTAATTCTGCATATTAATATAAATTTTGTTGCACTTATTTACGATAAAAACTGAAATATTCTTAAGCAACGCCGTCCCTTACTTTATAAGGAGTTTCAATGGGAACTTGGCGAAATATTGGAGATGTATCCAACTTGGTGTTATATTTGGCTATCCTATGGATGCCTCTCGAAATTACTGTGACATCATGATCCATGAAGCAAGCTACTTGATGGAGAAAACGATTGAAAATAGCTGCTATAAGTTGCAGTCGCTTTCTGAGACTGTTAGACGTCCGTATCTGCCTACGACCGAGTTGCGGATATAGCATTTATCATTACGTAACTGACGGATAATTGTGTCTGACTACTATAGAGCCTTCTGAAACTAATTTTACTACTGAATCCTGTATTTTAAAGATTTTTTTTCTAACAATCGTTCTTGTAGAACTGTTTTGTTTATTGGGGCTGATAGCTTGAAACCCCGATCTATGAAACATTCCTTAACTTCAATTGAATAAAATTCAACAAATTATTCATACAAAGTCTTCGAGTAATCCGTTAACGTATTAGTTGAAAAAGCCGAAATTTCTGATAACTCGTTGAAAATTTGAATAAAAAAAAAGCAAAGAACTAAAAGACTATTTTTATGAAACGAAAAAATGTATATTTATTGTTATTTAAAAGACAAGAAAATACTTACTAGCTTTAAATGAACGGTTTCTCTTGAAAATCCCGCTAAGGAACATTAAAAAAAGAACACCGTGGTCCTTGTTCATCTTCCTAGACATCATCGAGGTACCAGCGCAGCGGCATTTCCACGGACGAGCAACTCTTTCCGGAGAAAGGGAAACAGAAATTGTCTCGAATGAAAGTTCCGGCTTAAAACCGAAGTGGAAGAGGATTCTTAATTGAAAAGATTGTTCCTTTTGTTTCCACTTGAGAAAGTGGAAAGATGCCCGAAACGAAAACCTTTCGAACGGAAGAAAAGCTTACATGATGCTCATGCGTCAAAATTATTTTGTAAATACAGTTTCTGACATATTGTGCTGAAGAATTAATATTTAAATTTTCTAAAGAAAAAAATCTGGTATTCACAGTGAGAGGAAAAAGTAGACCCAATTATTGAAAAGTAGAGATCACTTTGTTTGTGTTTTATACGTGTGTTATCGCACTTCTAAGCTACTATTAGAGTGACCGCGGTAGCGTGGTGGTTATGTTCACGGACAAGAGGCCGGAGCATCTTGAGTTCGAATCCTGGTGCCGCTGAATACCTGTCATGTAGAGGAGTTGATGTACATTAAATCTGTCGAGGCTTATATTCCTACCATTGGCGTAGTGTGGAAATTCGGAAAAGGGGGTGCTAGTTCGGTTATTCTTCATCCCTTGATCAGAGTCCGTGACGAATAGCCTCCTGTGTTGCTTTATAGTGCTGTGTTAATAAACATTCTTTATTTTACTCATGAGAGCTACTGGTGAAGGAGCTTGTCATTTTGAAACTCAATCAAGTGACGAGGACGATATTTTAGATAAAATACACAACTTTTACATTTTATCGAAATAAATTTCTTCCTTCGAGTTATATTTTAAAAAGAATTAACTTACTATATATATATATATATATATATATATCCTTTAAAAGGTTTTACATTGCGGTGTTTGGGTCTCTAAGCTGGCATCCAAAAAATCATCGTCGTGAAAAACAGAAAGCAAGATCCCACAATAAAAATGCTTCGAAGCAATGCCATGGCCGCGGTAGCCAAGTGTTCAAGGTATCGGATCCTGGCTAGCGTGTCACGAGTTCGAGCCCAGTACCACTGAAGACCCGCCGTGTAGGGGTTGGATGCACGTTAAATCTGTCGAGAGCTCAAAACTCCTTCCGTTGGTGTGGTGTGGAAGTTAAGAGAGGGGGTGCCAGATCAGGTATCGTCCGTGTCAGTTGACCATGGCTCAAAATTACGCGGTCCGTCGCCAAATGCCCTCGTGTAGCTGAACAGTGCGACGTTAATATTCACTGGAAGCAATGCCAACCCGATAGATTGCGAATGCAAAAAGTCCCGCGCTGTTAACTGATTTTACAAAATCCATTTGTCCCATTTTTCGTTTTCATTCGAATACGCATGCATTAAGGCAGTAAGTGTACGTTCCACGTCGACTCATCTCAAACAAGTCTGACTAAATCATTTCTCTCGTAAATAACTAGCATCCATTGTGGGAAAAGTAAAATCCACATATTGTACGTTTTAATCTCGGGATATGAACAGAAAATACTTAAAGTTAAAAAAGGAAGAGGAGGTGAATGAGTGTTTATTAACGTCATACCATAAAACAACACGAGGGTTATTGGCGATGGATCTCTTAATTTTGAACCTTAATCAATTAAAGCGGATGACTACTGAGATCCCCTTCTCCAAACTGCCACACCATGCCAATGGGAGGACTTTTGCCACGACAGATTTAACGTGCATCAGCCTCTTTTATACGACCGGTCTTCGGTGGCACCTGAGCTCGAACTCGTCGCACGCTGGTCACAAGTTCATGACCAATACCACTAGGATACCGCAACCACACTTTAAAAGGAAGAAAATGTACATCGGAAGAAAGAGAAAAGTGTAAAAAATTAATTGATTCAAACGAGAAAAAATTAAACTCTTTTTTTATAAAAAAAAACAATATAAATAGACTGTGGGATTATTTAATTCAAATACGAACGAGACATTTTAATTATGTAACTATAATGCAAGGTTTCAGGTAAAAATTAAAATTCCTAGCGATTCAATCAAAACGACACCACATTATTTTTTTTCAATAGCCCAGTAAAATGTTTGAAAAGCCCGCCAATGAGCGAGGCAGTAGCTCGCCAAATTAGCGCCAACGGTTATTTTGTTCTACGAAATTTGCTTCAGTTACCTTTTCATAGCGAAAGGTCTTTGTTTGGGCTAACCATGATTTGAAGGCTCTGTCAGCTTATTATAGATTGAGTCGAGTCAGTAGAGAAAGAAAACAGAAATGGCAAAAACAAGCTCAGCTATTAAAACTGGCTTCTAATAGTGCGAAACTTTTCTCAGTGCGTCATTGCCTGACTTTCACTGAGATTTAGAACATTTCATTATACCTGATTTTTTTCAGGTAGTCAAACAATGCATATTGCCGCCCATCCGGTATAGTGGTCAGTGAAGCTGACTGCGGTGCCATAGGGACTGGGTTCGAATCCCGGAGAAGGCATGGATGTTTGTGTTGTAATCCTTTCTTCTGTCTGTGTTGTATACCTCCGTGTTATACATGCGTGGTGCACGGGGTTTATAAATGTTGAAACAAAAAAATGGCATATTTCTCAAAGGACAATGACTATCATTTGACTCATTTTTGTGATCATCGAACGCAACAATATGGATTCGTCACAGAATCTACCAAGAAAAACTAATTCCTGAAAACATGATTTTTTTCTCTTTGGAATAAATATAACTTAGCACCACTAAACTTTTCTTAAGCAGAATCTTTCAATGCATTTCATGTACTAACTTTTAATAACGTTTTATTCAGATGCTACGCAAAGGCTATTGATCATTTTGAACAGCGATCGAGCAACGTGAACTCGTGAACTTGGCTACCGCACCCTTAAGTCTTAGTGATATAGTTAACATCTAATTTAATTTTACCCTTATGCAAGCGCTATTTTAGATTGCACTACTGCAGTTGTATGACAGAATTCAATATCTACAGTTTAAGAAACAACATGAAATGACGACAATCGGATCCTCGGAATTCATTAACTGAATTTTCACAGCAATGTATCCAAAGTAAATTGTTTTTCTCCATAACGCCGGTCATTTTTCTCTTCGATCGGCAGTTTCGCGAGCAAAACCTTTTCTCTTTTTTTTCGGGAATCCAGACTTTTCGGAGACCGAAATCAGAATAATCTATGAAGCCCACGTTAAACTTGCCACCTGGAAAGTCAAAATCGATTTTGGAAATTGAAAATTCAGCTTCGTCTGCAAAATTTCTACCATTCCTGTGTCTAATATATAGGAAAAAATTCTGACTGTTTTATAGCAAGAAGTTTCAATAAGAGAACAATCTAGTACAGAGCTTCCCAAAATTTTTCGACTCATAGAACCCCTGCCGCGATTTTCAGTTTTGGGTACAACCCTACTTATCTAATACTAAATTTTTACAAATTTATCAACGTAATGTCTTTTTGACAGCTGATGCAGCGCTACATACTTTAAAAGTTTGTTTGTACCTATAACTGTAGTGAGTACAGTGTTTAAAACTTAAGAAATACATGTTAAGTAAATTAGAAAATCTAATTAATGCATAAAATAATTGCTACACAAAAGAACTATCAAACAAATTCTTTTAATGGGTGGAAAGAATCTGATGTTTTAAATACAAATTTTCAACATTTGCTATCAATCTTATCAGGTTTATACCTAAATCTCCTTGGTGAATTGAGTCCAATCTTTCTTTTTTTTTTCTTTCTGTCTTTGTTTTGAAGATTGGCAACCACGTTAAAACTCTTTCTCTCCATGAGTGAGTGAATATTAACGTCGCACAGTTCAGCTACGCGAGGGCTTTTGGTGACGGACCTCGTAATTTTGTACCATGGTCAAGTGATGAGGACGACACCTGAGCTAGTACTCCCTCTTCTAACTACCACATTATATCAACGGGAGGACGTTTGAGCTCTCGACAGATTTAGCGTGCTCTCCTATACGGCGGGACTTTAGTGGTACTGAGCTCGAACTCGTAATATGCCAGCCATTATCCAATACCTTGACCACTCGGCTTCCACGGCTTCTCTCTAGAAAAAGCAATCAAAAACTTTCTGAAGATGCTCCATAATTCGATATAAATAATAGTTATATCTTTTAAAGCCATAATTAGTGGTGGTGTGTGTGTATCCGTTTCTAAACTTTACTTTAAGATCTTCGTTAGTGCCTATCCCGATCGGTTCTAGTAATCTGACATTTCTTTTTTTTTAATGTGACCAATGAATTCATTTCCTACTGTTACCATAGTCAAAGCATTCTCAAACCTAGTTCCAAAATTTGAATCAAGGGCATTTAAAAGTTGAACATAGGTTAAAGTGTCATTTTCCTGGCAGATTGTATGCGACAAATTAGAAACAGGTAAAATTCGCGACGTCCAATATTATACTTCTTTACCCTAGCAAGAAACACTGAAATGACGTTCCTTTCTAAAGACTAAAATTTATGCTGTTGCCTTGTAACTGCAAATTAACCTCATTAAATTTAGAAAATTAATCTGTTAAATTGGTAAATATGATTTTCACTTGAAATTTATTTTAAAGTCACGTACATAGTAAATCCTCCTTTACACCTCCTGGACCCCCAAATTATTTTTTCTCTGACGTGGACACTTTGCACGCATTGCGATTCCCTTTGGGAACTTTGCACGTATTTTGATTCCTTTTGGGAACTTTGCACGCATTGCGATTCCCTTTGAAAAGAAACCATTAGATGCTATAACAATAGCGATTTATTTACCATGTTCGAAGCCATAACATATAAAGGGATCCAGAATTCATTCAAGAACAACAAAGAGAAGGGGAGAAATGACTTATACTTGCATCAAATGCCAGCTTTTATTTTTGCAGAAGACAAGTAATCATAGTCGCTGATATGGGTTCGGTGTTATTTCTGTCGAATCGTGAAGAAATAAAAGAATGGTAAAAAAGTCTTAACTAACACTACTCTCTCGGTGGCGGAGTGTGGAAATTTAGAAAATGGGGTGAAATCTCAGGTATCCTACTCGTCACTTAACAGTATTCAAGAAACCGTATGGGTTTATCATCTATATTCTTCGAGATGCTTGTAGCTGCATTTGCTTAGTGATCACGAACTCGTGCCTGGACGTGTATTACGGTTTCGAGTCCTGATGCCACTAGAAACTCGTAGCCACTGTAACCAAGTGGTCAAGGTATCGGATCATGCCTAGCGTGTCATGAGTTCGAGCCCCAGTACCACTGAAGACCCGTCGTGTAGGGGAGGGATACACGTTAAATCTGTCGAGAGCTCAAACATCCTCCCGTTGGTGTGGTGTGGTAGTTAGAAGAAAGGGTTACAGCTCAGGTGTAGCCCGCGTCATTTGACCATGGTTCAAAATGACGCTGTCCATCGCCAAAAGTTCTCGTGTAGCTGAACAGTGCGACATTAATATTCACTCACTCAGCCACTAGAAACCCACCGTGATGAGGGGTTGATGCATATTAGATCTGTTCAACTCAAATTTTCCTATTGATGCGGTGGGGCAGTTTGTAGAGGGTGTGCAAGTTCAGGTGTCATCCTCGTCTCTTGACCATAGTCCATCGCCATTAGCCCTGATGTTGGTGTGACTTTAATAAACAATAAATAAAGTAAAATAGTTTATTCGAAACACTTAATTATTTTTTTTCTGATTTCAGGTTTATTGATTGTTTTTTACATTTCAGTTTGAAGTTATGCGAGGGTCTTCATTTTGAACCGTGTTGAAGCGGCGAAACGATTCTACCCCACTCTCAAAATTTCTCCTCCCTCCAACGTGAGGACTTTGAACCATTAGTATAATCAGCCACTTAAACATACATCAGCCACTCTATTCGAAGGGTTTTAATGCCACCAAGACTCGACAGAAAAAACGCAAGCCACGAGTTTGCGATCGTAACACGCTACAGTTACTTCGCTCACTCTTACTGCAGGGTCTTAATTAATGATGTATTTAAATAATAAAGGATAATGATTCCAACTGGGTTCAACACCTTTTTGTGATTCAGTATGAATGTTTGGGAATGTGATCGTTTGATAATGTTTGAAAAGGATCTGTACCCCAGTTTGTGTATTACTACATCTACTGTATTGTATGTACTGTTGTATGCGGATTGTTGTTTTTTAACAAATTTATATTAAAACATAACTTAATAACAGAAACGTTCCGAAAGCAATTTTTGACATTTTTTTGCTAACGGAAATTTTATTGCCAAAAATAGTTGCATTATGACATTATAAACTGTACACCTTGCACAATCAACTTTCTCACCGCCGACATTTATCATCGCGTGCACACAGTTGGAAGCAATCACAGTGGTGCCCTGAGATGCAAGGAACCCTCTCGGTACTGTTTTGTAAGGATTCCCTGGTCTCTCCACATCCATGTTGGGTGGGACAATGGAAAGAACAAAATCTCTCAAATAGTAATGTCCCTAAAATGCATTTTATTGAAACCGATTTCCAAATATATGATATTTCATCCCCCCTGAAGCTTTCTTGAAAAGTACAATGCTAACAAGTACAATCCCATCTAACACCCATCCATAGAATATCTCCTAAGATTAATACAAATTTCTCTCGCGTGGTATGAATTAAAATCTCAACGAAGTCACGTGTTCTGCCGAAATACTTGTCTCGCCCCTGCAGCTGCAATGGGTCTGGAAGGGCGGCGCAGGCGGAAAAGATTCGATTCAAGAAGGAAGGGGAGAGAGATCGTTCGAACAGAAAGGGAAAGTCACACTTGTGATTTGTAAAATTTTTCGAACGTCGCTGTTCGAGAAGGTGTTGTTTTCTAGTTCCCGAATCGTTTGAAGGAGAAGTGTGTTAGACACAACGACTGTTTTTCGATTTCCGTTAAAGTTTTTTTTTTATTAAAGGTTTCAGAAATAGGAAACTACATTTCCACAGACGCCATTCAGTGGGGTTTGCGACTGGAATATTCTGTGCGAGTCCTCTCGAATATTCATAAATGATTGTATATCTTCTAGAAGGTTGAAAAATATAAGATTATTAAAAATAAAACTGTTTCTTAATTATGAAATCTTTTTGGGATCAAAACTCTAAAAATCTTTTTCAGATTCCAAAATCCAGCTTTATAAAAAAAAATATCAATCATTGGCATGGCAAAGTAATTTTAGCGCGCTTTTCATATGTTGTATTTTACAATAATGCAACTAATGAACTTTTTCAGGAAAAATTTGTGGGAAAATTCCGGAAAACTATGGGAAAATTTAAATTTGATTCGGCTCATCTAGGGCCCAAATGCGACCCAATGCCGAAACCCCGAGGTCAATTGGTTGCTTATTGGCTGAGAAAAAGGTACGACAAAATATGGAACGAAGACGAAAACGAAATTTGCGTCCTAATAGCGCTTTTGTTCCACTACGTGAAAAACGCGCCAAAAAAAATTCCAGATTAAGACCATATGCAATTTTTTTCAATTTTACATTAAGAAAAAAACGTACATTTACAAAAAAATAAAAGAAGGATTTAAAACAACATACTTAAGTAATTTCCCTTACGACGATTATATATTTTCCAATTTTACAAGTTAAAATTCGCAATTCAAGGAACTGCTCCACCTCAACATTGTTTTGGAAGTTACGTTCCGAGAATAAGGCTTTTAATGCCTGGAAAAAGGGACGTTCCAATGGAGCAACGTTTCATTCGTGGATATGGAGGACCGTTTCAAGAGACCATACACGCTATGCAGGCGTTCGTGGACAACGGACACGCTGTCCATTCATACGGGATTACAGCACGCACTTCCATTGGTGATCCTGTTGTCCACCTGCCGTCGTGATCTGTATTCGAATAACCTCGGGCGCATTGATCTGCTGCTGCTCTCCCTCTTCTTTGACGATCTGTGCCAACGCTGACTCTTCTTACGTTGTTGAACCAGAAACGGACGGGGTTCTTTATGGCGGTTGATTTTTTCATCTGATGTACCATCTTCCGCTTCAAAAAAATCACAAAACAGTTTCTAAGCACCCTTCGTAAATACACACAGGGAGACCATAATTAAACTGCAAGTGTTCAAGGGGTGCTGGAGGGGAAAATACCAGGAATATTCCAGTGAAATTTGGTATCTTCACGTTTCAGAGCATGCGCAAGTCAGATATGCAAAGAAAAAAAATCACAACTTTCACCCGATAGACGGCACTGTGACATGTTTCAATGCTTATTGACAGCATATATGCAAATTCTAAGCCCATCGAACAGTATAAAAATAAGATCCCATTGAGTGATGGTCAATCATGACTCTGAATAAGAAGGAACGCGCATTGTTAGCGACAGTGTATCATGCTGTCTTACTTTTTCAGCATGTGGTTGCATCTGGTAGTTCGCATATTGAGCACACCATGTGATAATTTCATTGAATAAATAATGGTTTAAGTGTTTTCCAAAGCGTCTTTATGGATTGTTTAATTTGTGATCTTAATTTACATTAATTTGTGATTACATGATACTGTAAGAATTCACTTTTTGGAGCGAATTGTATGGAATTTTGATTGACTGTAAGTAATGTTTATATTGTTTATATGCCTCTTAGAATGTCATTATGCTCTATCTCTCGGTTTTGGAAGTTGTTTATACTACTGATGAGCGTTGAAATACGGTACAGCGCATCTATTGGGTGAAAATGGCGATTTTTTTTTTCGTTGCATATTTGATTTGCGCTTGTTCTGAAACGTGTAGATACCAAATTTCACTGGAATATTTCCAGGGGTTTTCGCTCCAGCTCCCCTTGGATACTTGCAGTTTAATTATGGCCACCCTGTATATTTGCCCTGTAATTTTTACGAAATATTTTGTGTACGGGATACATAATCTTTTAATTCTTGAAAAAAAGTTAAAATCTTAGTAACATTTTTGTTTTCATTTCATTTATTCGGTTTAATCTTCGATTTAAAATTTGCATTCTGAGTATTCTAACCCTTAGAAATACAAATTAAAATGGATTTTGGTGCATACTTTCCACTCCCCGGGAGTACGAATTTTGAGTTTCATTGAGAAGGGAGCATAATAAAAGCACGATTATCGGCATTCGCCGGAAACAGTTCTTGGCATCTCGAAGATGTCAATGAACACAATGGTGCATGGAATATATGACGTCTTCAAGATGTCATTATATGTGAAAGGTTTAATGATGTGAAGAACAATAGAATGTAAATTTTTTCCATCACTGAAAAGCTTCAAATCTTTTTCTGTTGTGAAATACTTTTTATCCATTATAAGGCTCGAAATTTCTGTTTACCGACATATATAAAAACTTTGCACAGTTCAAAATAAAAGACGAAAAACAAGAAAATTTTTGTAGAAATATCACCCAAAAAAACTCGGCATTTTAAGAAACATCCATGTAATCTCCTTCAAATGGACAGCTGCTTCCCCCTGGCTGAAAAAGTGATGGGATGAAGAACTTCAAATTTAGAGAGGAAGGGAAAAGATTGTGGAGAGCAGAATTTACGCGGCCATAAACACCGACTCTAAGGCTAATTTAACTCTTGTCAAAGGAGTTATTTGCAAGGGTGGGGAAGGAGGGAAAGGTTTCAAACAAATTTAGAAACTTTTTCCGCCATCCATTTCTTCTTCTCTCGAGCAGATCGAGATCTGACTTCAAAAAAAAAAGTTAATTTGTGAAATGAGACAAGTCCTTATTTTTAGGACGATGAAAGAAAGTACCAATTGCCCGAAAGTTTCAAAAATGACATTTTGTATCGCAGCTAAGTGGGGCTGCTCTAATTTTATCTCTCTCTCTCTCCCGATAAAAAAAAACATCACCCAATGCCCTCAGAGAACTGAAAGAGTCATTACTTCGCCACAGTGATGGGAATTTTAGTATGGTAAAATGTCTCAATGCGGTTTCTCCTATTTTTGTCTTTCCAGAGTAAGTGCTTGTCACTCTTTTTACCCGAATAAACACTTCGCCTCTTCAGGGATAAAAAAAAACTATCTAAAATAATTCTTGTTAATTCTATAGCAATTTTTTGCTGAAACAGTTCTATATATATGTGTATGTAAATAGGACTTTCACACTCATTCAAATGGATATTCTAGGTTTTAATTGACAAAAATCAAATTAAATTATTTTAGCTTAAATTATTTGTTATATATTTTTCTAATACCTCGCAAAATTTGAAAGCTCAAAGTTAACAAGTAGTATAAAAAAATTAAGTCAATTCCTACTTTGAATGGATGAATAAAAAGTATTTTATTAATGATTGAAAATTTGAACTATATACATGTATATATATGTTTATATATATAAATAAATACATAAAGAGAGAGCAAACTAATAGTAAGAAATTAAGAAAAGAGCATGTTGTAACAATGCACACTCGACTTGGCTAGTTTTGATGAAAAATCAGTTTTCGACGCTAACTTTTGTCATTGGTTTAACAGTTATATTGTTACAACAATAGAGATAAATCTAAACTGGCGTCAAAAACGGGAAATAAATTTAATTTCATTAATTAACCGGCAATTAATGAATTAATAATTGAAAAAATATATTGTCATCCATTACAAGTTTTAAAAAATGTATTTGAACTTGATTGGATGAATAGAAAGAATTTTATTAACGACTGAAAATTTGAACAAGATAAATCTATATATATAAAAATGAATGTGTGTCTGTACTCGATAGATTCAAACATCATACATACAATCACCGTGAAAATTTGGGAAATTATTAGGTATATCCCCGGGAAGGTTTTTGAAAAAAAATTTTAAATCAGAATTGGGGTTCTAGGTGCTCCCGAACAAATATCCCAAAAATATCAAAATAATTTTGCTTTGATTTGTCTGCATTATTGTAACAATGTTATTGTTACAACAATGACAAAAGTTGGCGTCGAAAATCGGTTTTCAGCCAAACTGGAATTTCATGACATTGCTCTATTGACTGAATAAACTCTTTTTTTAAAAAAATAAATGCTCTTAGCCTGTGATTAATTTGAAATATATTTTATTAAAATCCCAATTTCTACAATGTTATAAATTTTTTACGAATTGACCAGTTTAGGCTTATGGAGCATGTGCAGGAAGAAACAACTTTCTGATACATCACAACTCATAGTTTTCTTTATTTTTAAAAAAGCGATTTAGAGTGAAAAACTATAAAAATATAAGAAAATTATTAAATGTTTCCTTCAGGTACTATTATTTTCTTTTGAATCTTTCTTTATACAGTGAATACAAACAAATGTCTAGATTAAATAATCAACATCTAGAAATAAGCAATCATTTTTCATTCATTATTTAATAAAAATGGATAGAAATTAATATTTTTCAAAAAACTAAATCGGTATTGTTTTTTATTATTCCTTACAAAATGATTTTTTTAATAATAATATCGTATATTGTTTGTTATACATTAGTTTTGTAAACTATAAATCAAAAATAGAAATTTAAAGAAAGATCTTATCACTTGGAGAAAAAGGGGAAAAGAGTTTTATACACACAAAAAGGCCCATGTAACGCCAAGCTAAACTGAGGGAAAAGAAACCTGTCTGTAAAAAGGAAAAGAAATTGAAGACTTTTCGGAAGATAATTTTAATGAATAAGTATAGAAATCCCTTATATCGCGCATGCAGAAGTGCTGGCATTGAGAGGAAACATGGAAATTCCCATTGGGATAAAGTTGGAAAACCCCAGTCAAAGCCGGGCTAAATGGAGGGGGAAAAACCAGACCGACGGGACAAAAACGTAAAATAAATTTCAAAAAAAGGAATTTCAATGACAAAATATAGAAATCACACACAAACGAGGAAGTAATGTCATCGAGAGGGGAAGAGGAAATTTCCAATGTCAAAAAGTTATAGACTCGAAACAGCCCGTGCAGCGTCAGGCCATGCATTCATAACAATGACATAAGTTCGCGCTGAAAATTGATTTAAGGCAAACTGAAATTTTATGACGAAGCTTTTTTTATTTAATTCATTCACTGATTTTAATAATAATATCGCATATTGTTTGTTGTACATTAGTTTTGTAACCTACAAATCGAAAACAGAAATTTCTTAATTTCTATTCCAATAGAATTTATTTCAATAGAATTTTTCAATTAATGGTGGTAAACCTACCACAGAATTCAAAAATTTGAAGGCTTATGGTGCATGGAAAGACAACTTTCGGAGAGTTCGTAAGCAAAAATACTCGTTGTGTATGTGGAAAACAGAAAAACAAAAACAGTTTAACACAAGAAAAATCCCGTGCAACGCCGAGTCATGCAGCTATATAGGATGCAAGTTAATATTTTTTTTAAAAAAACTAAAGCAGTATTGTTTTCTATAATTCATTACAGAATCAATTATTTAATAATAAAATCGTACAATGGCTGCTTTCTATTGGATAAAATTCGATTTGTTTTTTATTAATCGAAAATAGAAATTTAATCTTATCCCTGACGAAAAAAAGAGTTCTACACTCGAAAAAGCCCGTACAACACCAGGCGTACAACATGAGGGAAAAGAAATATTCCTGAAAAGGAAAAGAAGTGGAAGAAATTTTGGAAAGATGAAAATTTTAATGACATAAATGTAGAAATCACTCTCCTAGAGTGAGTGAGTGAGTGAATATTAACGTCCCACTGTTCAGCTACACGAGGGCTTTTGGGAACGAACCTCGTAATTTTGTACCATGGTCAAGTGACGCGGACGACACCTGAGCTGGCATCCCCCTCTCCTAACTACCACACCACACCAACGGGAGGATGTTTGAGCTCTCGACAGATTTAATGTGCATCACTCCCCCTCACAGCGGGTCTTTAATGGTTTCTGGGATCGAACTCATGACACGCTAGCCACGATCTGATGCCTAGATCGCTTGGCTACATCAGCCATGCGCTGCTCTGTAATGCAAAACTTTAGTGTTGATTATGTGGAAGTGCTCAGTGGCAGGCGAGAGTTATCGTTTGGTATAGATACACTTTGCATAAAATTCATTGCATGTATAGCAATAAAATTTTACAGAGTCTTTGCAAACATTAGAATCCATTAAATGATTGAAATGGAATTTTAAAAAATAAATTTAGGAAAATTTTAAAATTTTTTTAATTTAGTGATTAAAATTTCCTCTGAATTTTACGAAGAAATTGTACCTAAAATTTGTGAATGTTCATTTGAAAAAAAATCATCCACTTTGTTGCAAATGTGTGAATCTTAAAAAATGCAAAATATCCGCACTATATAAGAAAAAGAAATATTGAGAAAATTGCAAATAAAGATATTTTCTTATGATTTGTTCAAAATAATTTTTTTTAATACAATATAAAGCCTTACCATAATTAATTGGATTATTTTGCATCATTTCTCAGTTTTTAAATCGTAAGATTAAAAGTATAGATTTAGAAGAGTCATTTTAATTACTCTTTCCCTACTACAACAACACGTGTTATCAACGATTCACACTTTTTTAAATTTAAAATACCAAAGATTTATGTCTATAAGTTTTCATATTTTTACTTCACTCTAAACGTCATCATTACAAGGAATTATAGAATTCCTTACACATATTTTTATTGTTATAAGAAAACACAAAATGTCGTTGATGAATTTAAAAAAGTTAATTGGAAGTCTAATTTATATAAATGGAACTCTGTTTTTTTTAAAAAAATTATAACAAAAGAATCTCTGATTTTGTACTCATACATATGAATATTTATTTATTTTAAAGTAAAACCAGCAGTTATATAAACATATAGAATTATTCAGGAGCATTCAAATGTTAACAATATAAGCAGTTAGGAAAATCGAAATGCTACTTTACAAGCTGTATATTTAATTTAGAATAATCCTCAAGATTTACTTTGTACTATATCCACTTGATTTATAATTTAAGAACTACACTGAGTATTTATAAACTCAACACTAAACATGATTAACATTGGAAAAAAACAAAATTTTGTTTAAAATTTTGTAACTAATCATTTAAATTTTCCGTAATTTTCGTACAAAAAATGTAGAATTTTTAATAAATTTGAACTTTTATGCAGAAAATACATAATGCAGAAAAATTACATTCTTTCTACAGAAAAATTACTTTTTTACAATACATATAATATACAAAACGAATTTCGACTAAAGTGTTTCTGAATCAGTTACGTCACATTTGCTTACAAATTTAAAATTCAATTTTCTAGAGTTCTATTTATCGAATTCTCATAACTAATGCATTTATGGATGCAGGAAAGTGCCATTTATTTTCTTAAAGTAAAATCTTTTTTAAAAAAAATGCAAAATTTGAAGCATTTTTACGTGTTAGTTACTTCGGAATAACTCTCACTCACTCATCAATTAAACTTCAAGGCAGATAAAAAGAAAGTTAAAAAAAATTTCCTACTGAGAAAAATAACTGTAGTTCCTCGGAAAAGGAAAGTTTCTTTTATCCGGGATATTTCAATGATGTACGAGGTTGGAAAAAGAGGGAAATGAAGCTGCTTTTTCCTTAAAATGCATGTGTTGAAAAGCTTCGTCTAGAGGGCGCTGCTCTGTAGTGAGTGAGTGAATATTAACATCCCACTGTTCAGCTACACGAGGGCTTTTGGGGACGAACCTCGTAATTTTGTACCATGGTCAAGTGACGCGGATGGCACCTGAGCTGGCATCCCCCTCTCCTAACTACCACACCACACCAGCGGGAGGACGTTTGAGCTCTCGACAGATTTAACGTGCATTACACCCCTACACGGCGGGTCTTCAGTGGTACTGGGATCGAACTCATGACACGCTAGCCACGATCTGATGCCTAGATCACTTGGCTACCGCGGCCACATCACTCTCCTAGAAGTGCTGGCGTCGAGAGGAAAAGCGAAATTTCCATGAAGATAAAGTGTTGTACTCGGTAAGAGCCCGTGGAACGCCGGGCTAATCGGACGGGTAATAGACCCATCTGACGGGGCAAAGAGGTGGAAGAAATTTCGAAAAAGGATATTTTAATGATATATTATTAAGAAAGTCACAAACACATCAGGAAGTGCTTATACCGAAACGGGAAGGGGAAATTTTTAAGGCAAAAATCTATACACTTAAAGAAGCCCGTGCAACGCCGGGCCATGCAGTTAGTATATGTATATAATTAAATATAAGAGAGTATGAGCTAGTAGTTGGAATTGAAAAAAGGTTACCAGAGTTATGTGAAACAATTTTTATGTTTACTTTTATTCACATCCCGATGGCCAATTCAAATTTTAAACTGACCCGTGTCTGAAAGAAAACTATATGTATGTACTAAATGAAATCTTGTACAAACATATCATATTACTAAATATTTGCAAAGTTTCGACATTTTTCAAAATTTAATGATTTTGTTTTTTAAAAAAAATTATAACCATCTAAAGAGCTGTAAATGCTGCAAACATATGTCGTCCGATATAAGTCAGTGGATTCACATTGAACTTTTAAAAGCAAAAAATAATTTCAATAAAGAATGATTTATTGAAACCTATTTTATAACAATAATATAACTTTTCTTCAAACTTCAAATGATGTTTTCTGAAATGGTGTGTGTACATCATCACTCTCTACACAAATTATTATTTGTTTAAAAAAAAAATTTCTCCCAGAGTTCTATTTTTCGAACACATCCTATATAATCATCACAGTTTGTATCGTCTCTGTTTCAACTTAACCACGTGGCAGCGGCAGCCTAGTAGTCAAGATAACGGTGGCCGACGTGTCAGGGATTCCAGCCTAGTACCGCTAAAAAACCGCCGTACACATTAAATACGTCGTGCAGATGTACGTTAAATATGTCGAGGCTCTAACTTCATTCCGTTGTTGTGGAAGTTAGGAGAGGGAGTGCCAACCCAGATGTCGTCCTCGTCACTTGAAAATGGTTCAAAATTTCGAGATCCATCACCAAAAGCCCTCGACTAGTTCTATAGTGGGACGTTCTTATTCACTCATTCATGGGAATTTTTTTCCCGAGGCCGCAAGATTTTAATTTTTGAACTCTGTTGTTCAAATCTAAAACTGTCCTTCAATTCAAGATATATTGGTTTCAAAAACACTGGAATCAGATATATTTATGTAGCATTCTTTTGAACTAACTTTCTAAATACTTTTTTGCAGTGAAACTAATCATTAAATCAAAATTTAAATAATTAAAGCAAAAAAAACATCAACAAACAAAGCATATTGCAAAATAAATTATAATTTTAAAAAAACTGAAGAACACGCTTTTATACTGAATCGAACTAAAAAGTAAAAAAATAATTCTTTATTTAAGAATAAAATGATGAACGAGAAAATTAACGTCATTGGGGTAAAAGCGGGGGGGGGGGTGTTTTATAAATATATCAATTGTTATAGTTTCTAACTTTTTTCAATTCCGAAATTGCACCCCACGCTTTTACCCACTTAATTAGTTTTTTTTTTAAATTATAATTTATTTTGCATTTTTTAGTTCGATTTACAATAAAAGCGTGTTTTTTAGTTTTTTAAACTGTCATTTATTCATTGTTGATTTTATCCTTGAGTTTGATATTTGGAGCCAGAATTACGTGGCTGCTGGAATAAGTCTTGCTGTTCAATGGATTTTAATTAAAGGGTCTGAAGTGTATTTATTCTCTCAGTTTACGGGGCCTCGGATGAGTCCCGTATCGTTATATTAGATTAAGTCTCAAAAGAACAGGTCAAACAAATAAAATGTGTGGTAAGAAGAAAAAAAGTTCGAATTTTAAAAAAAATTAAGGTACCCTGTTTTTATAACGGACTAAAAAGTAAAAAATTCTTCCTTTTCGTTTTTTTTTTCTTCACATTTTCATGCATTGTCATCCACTTCTGAGATATGGTCCTAATTTCAAGTCCCTAGCTCGTCGGAAAGTCACACCGTTTAAAATCAAATATTCTCACCTTTTAAACGTATTGCTATAATGTTAATTCGTATCATTACTTCTAAACGTATTGCTTTATAAAAATAAAAAATATTTAGCAGTTAAAACTTAAATTATTTTTTTCACACACATCAGGAGCCTTTTTTTTTTCTTCTTTTTCATTTTACAGAAAAATGTTTATATTATAGTAAGAAATTGATAGCACACACCCACGCTCCACTTTTTCACATACAGAACACATTTTTTGTTTGTTTTATTTTTATAAACCGCAAGTGTATTAATTAAAAACACTCCCTGTAGGGTTACACCTTTTTTTCTTTTAGTCGCTAAATCTGGAATTAGTCGCCAAATCTCGAAATGGTATATCGAATTAGTCGCCAAATCTGAAAATTGTATGTGCAATAAGTTGCCAAATCTGGATGTGGTATATGGATTTGACGCCAAATCTGATTATCGTGATTCCTGACTATCCTGATGAGGACAATGGAACAAAATTATGAAATTATTGTATTGTCATCAGTCCTTGACAAGTGTGCAAAATTTCGAATTAATCTGACCTTTTTAAGTGGGTGAAAATCGAGTTCCAAGATTCCGTTACATGCAAGCGAAACTTATAAAAGCGTGTTAAAAATGAGGCGAGGGGAGGGGGGAGAAGAATGCACCATAAGGGATATAAATTTCTAAAATGATTTACCAGGTGACCCATAAGTGCATTAATATTTAAAAATTCAATAATACGTGGAAGAAAGTAGGTAGAGAGGCATACTTGTGAAATGTGACATCAAGTTTTATTAAAACCTAAGAAATTGTCAAAAAATAGCCAACAGATGACGCTGAAGAGCAATACCTAGTGACGCCGCATGAAAATCGTACATAAAATGAGCAGCAGTCAGAGAGGAAACAGATGCACGAACAATTTCTGCGAATTTATTTTACCAAAAAAGGGAGTGTGTGTGGCCGAGGTAGCAGAGTGGTCGAGGCATCGGATCATGGCTAGCGTGTCATGAGTTCGATCCCAGTACCACTGAAGACCCGCCGTGTAGGGGAGGGATGCACGTTAAATCTGTCGATATCTCAAACATCCTCTTGTTGGTGTGGTGTGGTAGTTAGGAGAGGGTTGCCAGCTCAGGTGTCGTCCGCGTCACTAGACCATGGTTCAAAATGACTCGGTCCGTCGCCAAAAGCCCTCGTGTAGCTGAACAGTGCGACGTTAATATTCACTCACTCAGAATGGAGAATCTATAGCTACAGCTTTACGATCCTATCGTCATAAGCAGGGTATTCGAGTACATAAAGCTCCTCTGTCAAGTGTAGCTGTGAAAAAAATGATTGCACAAGCGCGTGCCCGAAGTTCGAAGCCACGGGTTGCTTAGACCGGTGTTCCTCAACTTTTTTGTTGCAGTGGATTGGTCAACGTTTAATAATTTTACCGCAGCCTGCAGGAGGGGTGGGGGGAGTTGATTTTTTATATTTTAGATTGTTTTTGATTGAATAATCTTAACTATTTTAAATAGTCTTCAGAATAAAGTAGTTACACCAAAAAACGAATATTATCTAATTATAAACATAGAATATAAAGAGAATTCTACGAAAAGTCATACAAACCCGAGAGAAATTTACTACAGAAAATAAAATAGAAACAATTTAACGTTCCTTGGGCTACTCGATACCATTTGGTCCTCTGACCACTGGTTTAAGCGATTGGCCGTCGTGAGAAATCAGAGACAAGTGCTCTTGCCACTCGGACAGTTCAGGAAGAAATGAAAACTGAAGAGCAGGGCTATTCAACTTTTTCTTCCACCGGGCTACATACATATGGTAAATATTTCACGCGGACCGAAACATTAGGATTAATGGGGGGAGGGGGGGATGCTATATGATCAAAGACATTTAAAATGCAGAAAATTGATCAAAATATTAAAATTTATATTTTGGGGTTTCCCTTTAAAAAAAATTACATTAAACTCTGTCAAAAAATAGGTTGACCCACCCACATAGATTCAACCCACAAAAAATAGATTTAATGCATTTTTTACCTAGTTATAGGGTAATTTCAATTTCCTTTCATTAATGGTCTTTAAACAACACATTCTTTAGATATTTTTTGCTTGGAAGACATGAGGGTTAATTAAAAATTAGTTTCATCCATAAATGGTCACTACTCCACTATTATTGGTTATCACTAATCGTCACAAAAAAAAATTTATCTCGCAATTCGTACTAGTAGGACACCGATAGCAAAATTGATTTTGATTGCTAGATCGATTGAATTTCTCGCTAAATTTTAAGGTACTGTTCTTGAATAATTGGATTTGTTAGTGCAACCAGCCATTGCCGGGTCACTCAGAAAGGTCCGTGGGCCACGTGCGACCCCCAGGTTGAGTATCGCTCCTGTAGAGGGTTCATCTATACGCAATGCTCGTGAGGTCTCACCGGCATTCCACGCGCTTCCATGTTTGGTTTTAATAAAACCCCTCGTGTCATTTCAAACATATTCTTGCATCTCTCTTCCTGCTTATCCTTTGAAATATTAAATTTTCAAATGTTAACGTACTTTGGGATCACCGAGTCCTCGTTGTCATTAATTGTGAGACAAAAAAGTTATTTCCTGAGACAGTTTTTCATAGCGTCTCCCATTGTTATGTTTGGCTACTCGAGCATTTCATTTATTCTATAAAATGTATGAATAAAACAAAAAATTTTATTTTCTCTTTCATTCCGTCCTTGTTTATCTAGTATTATTTTAAATGCTATAAAGAACTAAAAGATAATTATTTATTCTTATTGTGATTAACATAACTTAATTATTCATAACTGCACTTCACGTACTGCTCCTCAAAATTTGGGAAACTATTGGTATCTTTTATTTCCATGTCTTTGTGCATTTCCGTCCACATGCTTCCCAATTATAAGTGTTGTTTGTACTTTACTGTGCGTTGATGACGACAGAGGTACATTTCAAAATTAAAAATAATTGTTTCTCAGATATTGGTCTTTATATCTAAAAAGAGTCATGTAGTGCATCCTGTATGTAACATTTTGAAGCTAAATTTTTCAAATCCCAAAATTGCTGGCCAGTCCAAGTGCAATGGAGACTTAGATACGGTCTAATTTCGAAAACAGATTTTAATTTTTCTAGAAGCTAAATGGGACTCGAGCATGAAACTAAATGTTTCGAACAATACAGCATCAATCTGTGAATCAATGCTCTGGTCTTATTAAATTGAAAATTGAGTGATTATGATAAAACAATTGTTAAAAACTTAAAAATCTAAGTGACAGGAGAGTGACTGAGGGTTAATGCTGCATTTCAAAGCTACTCGAAGGCTGTCGGGGGAATGACCAAAGGAACCGGGATCACCCGGAATATCAACAAATTGCTTCCTTAGAAAATCTCCACAGCCTTTATTGAACAAACTCTCTATCTCAGAGTAACACAAAAGCATCCTTTCATAACTTGCAAGTATTTTCAAAAGTTCAAGCTCGTAGTTCGAAATAAAAGACAAGAATCAACATGTTATGCCTACAGAATTACACAGTTCCAAAAAATTACTCAATAATAGAACGTATACCAAAGTTTAAAAAAATAAACAGGCAAAGAAAAAAAAGTGAAAAAAGAATATTCGTGAACAAATGCATGGTTATATAAAAAACAAAACAATTGTTCAAAAGATGTAGATAAAAACCAAATCCAGAAAATAGCTTTATGCCATAAGAAGCATTAGTGTATACTTTTCTTTTGACGCAATGCCCATTCAAAGCGATGAGTTCCACGGACAACCCTCTCCCCGCTCCCCTCCAAAAGAGCAAAAATATGGGATGGGGATGTCTTACGGTGGAGTGAGAGAATATTAACGTCACTATCGAGGGCTTTTGGTTCGTAATTTTCAACCATGGTTAAGTGGCGAGGACGACACCTAAGCTTTCACCTCCTTCTCCTAACTTCCACACCAACGGGAGGACGTTTGAATTCTCGACAGATTTAACATGTTTCGCTCCCCTACACGGCGGGTCTTCAATGGTACTAGGCTCGAACGTCTGACACCCCGACCACGAGTCCGTTACCTTGACCATTAGGCTACTGCAACCACTGGGAATGGTTTGAAGGATATTGGTGACGGAGCCTCGTTATTTAAAACCATGGTCAAGTGACAAGGGCCACACTTCTCTCTAAAAATTTATGCATCATGCCAATGTGAAGTAGTACGAGGATTTGAGTCCATGGTGCGACCGAAATAATATCGGGTAAGGTTATTAATGTCGCTCTATAAAGCTACAAGAGGCCTTTTGGTGAAGAACTTGGTAATTTTGAATCTCGCACAAGTGACGAGGATGACACCGGAGTTGTCTACCCTTTATCCTAACTATCACACCACAACAATGGCTTCAATAGATTTAACGTGCGTCGGCCCCTCAACTCGGCGGGTCTTTCATGACACCAGGGCTTGAGCTCGCTTTTGGTGGACCAGCTGGTGACGTTTCAAAATGTTCTCATGGGTAATAGATTCTGAGCAATGAAAAAGAATTAATCAAGACAACAAACTTTAAGAAATACTGCAAATGACGACACCTTAACTTCCCTCGCTCACACAACACCAAAGGGACTCGATAAATTTAACGTGACCATGACCACTTTGCTACTACGGTCACAGCAGGGGCATAATTAATACAAATCTAGCCACATCCCAGTCAGTCGAAACTTTTATTATGCCATGTTGTGGCACACGCAGGGTATGATAGTTAAAATCAAATACTTAAAGGCCTCCATTAAGTGGGAAAGAAGACAGATTTAAAGTCAACTTCATATTTTAAGATTGGCCGAGATCGATTTTGTCGTCGTCCTCATCAAATGCACGACTTTTCTAACATAGATTTTGAAACAGTTAATCAGAACAGAAATATATGTTAGAAATGTAATTTAGCATCTCTGTTGGGTTTCATACTTTCAAAAATAAAAATGAACACCGAGAAATTATTTTAAGTAAAGGCACAGGTGAATATTCCACTCATTCAGAGCATTCGAAATTTAAACTATTTTTGTAATCATTGAGAAAGAGCTTTTGAGAGACGCGAATACATTTCAGGGCAGAAAAAAAAGAGCTAACTTCATCACTGAAACAAAACTAAATTTTAAGATAAAAGAAGCGATGTGTATCGCAAAAATATAAAAAGTAAGTATTCGAATAAAAATATCTCATTTGTTCTCAGCAATGCACTGAAGGTGTCAGAGACAGATCGCCTGGGAACATATAAAAAAATCATTATAAATAAAACAATCAAATGCGAGAGAAAAATATCGTTTGCCAAAGGAGAAATCGCACACACCATTCTCGTCTGCCAGGAAATGACTCGCCCAACGATCTGGGGGTAGATCACCCCCGCAGCAGAACAAGCAGGGGCAGCGAAAAATCTGGAATAATCTCGTTGACAGATACAAGTAATTCTTTTTCGAGCGTCTTCTTTTAGAGATGACACGAGACGGAAAGGGAAATGACGCCCTCTCAAAGGGGTTGTTCATCCACTTAATTCTCGAGAGTTTCTGACAAGGGGAGGGATGTCACGCCTGTCAACAAGAGATGGGATCAAGCAGAAAATGGAATATCACTTATCGGTTGTCCCCTTTTTACTCTCTCTCTCTCTCTCTCTTTGTCTTTTGACAGACGTGATTTTTGTTTTTTAGCCATGTTTCAAAGTATCCGGCAGTGATCATCAATCTGCTTATACTTTCATGACCGCTCATGAATTCAAATTACAGTCATTGAGTTTACAGTTCTGATCCATTATTTAGGGTGAGAAAGCGCGATATATATATATATATATATATATATATATATATATATATATATATATATATATAATAGAGTTCATGTCAAAAAATTATTCAAATACAGGGGGATTTTTTTTAAATTGACACTATTCAGAGCCATCTGTAGCTCAATCTAATATCCGCAATGGCGCTTACAGGTATGTAAACTAATGATACGTAGAATTTTGTGAGGAGGGGGGGAGGGTTCAGAAAGTCTCAGGGCATTTATGATTCAGTGCAATGCAAAAATTGTTACCAAAAAAGAAAAGTAATTATGACACATGCAGAATACTAGTGAAATATGCTCACTCCGTTCACTTTCCCGGCGAGGAATTCAAACCCATTCAATACACACTCTCTCCACAACCACAATACGCAACATGTCACGAGGCGTGAGTGAGGGAATATTAACGTCGCACTGTTCAGCTTTTGGGGCTTTTGGCACGTTCAGCACGAGAGCTTTTGGCGACGGTCCGCGTCATTTTGAACTATGGTCAAGTGACGCGGACGACACCTGAGCTGGCACACCCCTCTCCTAACTACCACACCACACCAACGGGAGGACGTTTGAGCTCCCGATATATTTAACGTGCATGGCTCCCCTACACGGCGGGTCTTCAGTGGATCGAACTCATGACACGATCCGATGCCTCGACCCCTTGGCTACGGCGGCCCCATGTCACGAGGAGTACAAGAAATGTTATCCGTCTCACACAGGTCCTCGGGGAAAGCAGCTCTTTGGCTTCCGACTTTTAAGGTATGCGACAACTTTTCGTTTAAAAAAAATGGCGATATGGAAGTTGTTTTTGTTGTTTTTAGATGTGTTTAGTGCATTCTAAGAAAAATTTACTAAAATTAAGAAGAGAAAAAGAAATTATTATTACTAAAAGGGGGGGGGAATGGGTACAAATTGACAAAAAAATAACATATGTGGTCCATTCTGTACCAAAAGTTTATGAAAAGATTTTCAATTCTGACGTGTTGCTATGTTATTCATTTTCAAAATGACCTTCTGGATAAGAAATATTTAAATTTTTATAAAAACTGGAGCACTTTATCTTTGTTATTATATGAAATTGCTTAAAAAAACAGGGATTATATTCACATAAAGGGCTGTAAATTTTGTAATAAAACAATGATTGATAAATCTAAAGGTAAAAAAAAAAATCTACTATTAGACAGAACATGCACAAAAATTTTCACACAGTTAATTATTTTCAAAACTTTTTTAGCAATTACTGTGGCCCCGTTTGAGTATTTAAAAAAAAAACACATTACAAGTAAAACGCGTTTTGAAGTATGACATCTTGCTTAAAGTAATGACATCTACTCTTTTACTAAAACACTTGTAGTTTTTGTTCTAGTGAACGGAAAATAATAAACTTGGTATTTTTATAAAGCTAAAATAAAATGGCCTATAAGAAAAAACGTCATAAAAATTTGTCAGTTTTTGACAAAATTCACACAATTTTAGGGCAGTGGGATACCTTAATCATTCATTTCAAAGCATTAAATGACAGAACCCGTAGCTTCTGTCAGATTCACGATGATTAATATAATATATATACAGCTTTACTAATAATGTGCTTTCTGGTAATGTCAGTGGTACTTCAAGGGACGTCTTTAGCCAATCGGGCCTCATCCTCGGTATGCATAATGGATCAGTATTATTCCCGTTCATATTCTCCGAAAAACAGAGAATTTCAAACTGCATGTCAACTAGCAAAATGAGTGATTACTATTATGTGATGACCGTTGTCCATGACTAGTCCTAGACCTACTACCATAAACAACCATTCAACCCCTTTACTCGAAAAGTGGTCATCGGGCGAGCCAGTTTGTGCGTAGGGTGTTGAGATTGTGAATTGTGCTCATTTGTTTCAAATTGCCTTTTGAACGAATATTTGACACAATACATGCTATATATTCCTGTAAATCTTGATTTCTCTAGGCTCGGGGCCTCAAAGTGTCTTAAGATGTCCCTGGGTACTTGAGCTCGCTCACTTCAACTGAGTGAGTGAATATTAACGTCGCACTGTTCAGCTATACACGATGGTTTTTGGTGGCGGACCGCGTCATTTTGAACCATGGTCAAGTGACGTGGACGACACCTGAGCTGGCACCTCCTCTCCTAGCTACCACACCACACCAACGGGAGGACGTTTGAGCTCCCAACTGATTTAACGTGCCTCGC
Organism: Trichonephila clavata; assembly: GCA_019973975.1. NCBI lineage: Eukaryota > Metazoa > Arthropoda > Arachnida > Araneae > Nephilidae > Trichonephila > Trichonephila clavata. Next base: position 47,282 of record BMAO01039475.1, read on the forward strand.
TCCCCCACACGGTGGGTATTCCTTGGTACTGGGCTCGAACTCATGACAACGCTAGCCATGATCCGATACCTTGACCACTTGGTTACCACGGCCACCACTTCAGCTGCGAAGACTCTTTTTCGGAGCTGTGTAAATGTTTTGTAGCTCAAATGACTGCCGCATTTGTCTCGTATGAAAGAAAATATTTAGATTTTGCTTTAGTATTTTATGCTAATTCTCGGTTTGGAAAACAACAATAGCGCCGTCAATGCCCCAATCGGCAATTTTTTGTACATATTTCATTTTTTCCGTGGTGTCTTATTTTTCCCCATTATCATCAGCCTATATAGCAAGTAGGGTGCCTTTGCGGTGGTTAGACCGAGCGACAGATGACTCTGAATGGTATCGCCCAGTAATATTTAATGTTTCATAAACGTCTTGAAAGAAAAATATTAGATTGTGGGATTGTATCAGGAATAAGGATACACCAACTCGTCTTCAGAGATGTCCTTTTCAGTTTCCTAATCTTTTTCAGTTTCTTTTATTCAGCGAGAGAAAAACCGTATAATTATTGATTTTCCGAAAGTATCATGTAATTTAATATTTTTAGAGACTCCGTACTCTGACTATATATACTAAGTGATACGTCAAAAATCACATGTCAAGCATTATCGGTTAGACGTCTCACAATTTAACGATTGGTACTTTTGATATGCTATCTTTAACTATTGACAGTTATAGGAAAATAATTTTTCTTAGTAGTTAATAGCCAGTCTTCGGCATGGTTTTTAGAGAAAAAGAGAGTTCAATAAAGTAATTACACAGCATTTTTTTAGTTGTAAAGATTATTAATAAACGAACGATTAATTTTACGAACAAATATTTTGTTCAGTATAGATTTATTATTGAAATACTAAGTCGCTTTCAAAGCCAAATATAAATAAAAAAGTCTCAAAAAAAAAGAGCAAAACTATCAAAATAGATTAAAATAGAAAAACTAGCATCCCCAAAGCCCTTCTAGTAGTATTTCTGTCTTCCTTGTGAAGGAAAAGGAATAAAAAGTCATTCATCTCTTCAGCGCACACCCCCTGGACAGTTTTTGATCTGTTTACTACTGGCACCGTTGGCAACACTCCCGCAGTGTTCTTTCGGAAGAGAAAAAAATGGAAGATGTTTTTTTTTATATCTCTCTCTCTTTTATATATTAATAGGCCACAGAATATGAAACATTTCGTTACTATCTGTTGAGTCCACCGGAAATAGAGCGACGCAAATCCTGGTGGCAAAAAGAAAAGAGAAAATGGATGAAGACGGTTGTTTTTAATAAGTGTTGCTGAAATAATTGAGACTGAGCAACAACAAAAATAAAGGTTTTGCAGCGAAACTCTTTTTATATATTTGGAAGAAACGTATTATAAAGGATATTTGTTTTCCTAAAAAAAGTTCTTTAAGGAAATTTCTTTTCCATAAAATAAGGCTTTTCTTTTAGTATCTCAATATTGAGAATAAATTTAAACTACGCAATAGATTTGTGCATTTCGATTTATAATCAGGTGAGTGAGTGAGAGAATATTAACGTCGCACTGATTAGCAACACGAGGGCTTTTGGCAACGGTCCACGTAATTTTGAACCATGGTCAAGTGACGCGGACGACACCTGAGCTGGCACCCCCTCTCCTAACTACCACACCTCACCAACGGGAGGACTTTGAGCTCTCGACAGATTTAACGTGCATCCAGCCCCTACACGGTGGGTCTTTAGTGGTACTAGGATCGAACTCATGACACGCTAGCCATTATCCGATGCCTAGACCACTCGGCCACCGCGGCCGTTCATAATCAAATGAACCTAACGAAATATTGGTTCGAGTTTTTGAATCACGAATGGATACAACATTAAAAAGAATCATGCCCTTCTATGAAACAAAGCTTTTTAAATTCGCTTCCATAAATTGAAATTTTTCAAGCGCTCTAAAATTAAGGAAATCATTTTCTTTACACGCATATTTGAGAAATTATTTCTTTTTTTTATAGTAGTTTCAACAAAATGAAAGATACATACAGTCAACACACGTTAGAATTTAGAAATTCTATATACTGAATAAACATTGTTTATATATAATTTTAATATAGCTTTTGGCATTAGAAAAACTGTCTAGTCTCTTATTAACATGACCGAAGTCTAAAATTTATCTGAGCATAACATATAGTGGATATCTTTGTATTTACAAAAAGGTTTTGTTATGTAGGTATAGTGGTTGATGCACGGCACAGCACTGACTGCTGTTCCGTAGGGCCTGGGTTTGAATCTCGAAGAAGGCATGGGTGTTTATAAATGTATGGTGTGTTCGCGGCCACTCTAAATAGCCGTCAAGCGGCAAGTCCCGTTGGTGGGAGGTTCCTGACTATTTTCCAGGTTGTTCTCGCTAAAAATTGAGGCTGGAACTGAACCAAACCATACTGTTATCTGCATGGTGCTCAAAGCTACGGCGAATGACAAGCGTACAACTAGCCCCTGGCCAAAATGAATTACGTGGGCAGTCGTTCAGATGGCATATACAACAACAACAAATCTACGACTCATTGACCTTTAAATAATTGACTGACACAAAACTGATGTGATTAGAATTTCTACGGATACTTATGTGTGTGTGAGAGATTTCTACAACTCATCTCCATTTTTGCGCAACACTTTTCGATGCATCGGTACAAGTCCAGTGTTTTTTCTCGCGTATCAGGTGCCCTGGAGGAACTGCGTGTGGGCGCATACTCGGAAACTACGTCAGTATGGACTAAAGGGAGTCAACGAGACACAGTATGAGTCCAAAAGAGAATTGTGTATTGCCAAACAAATTTAAAAAGAGTTGTATTTTCATGAAACAGTGGGAAGGGTGAGTGTTCTTCAAGAAGCAACAGGCGTTAATCCTGATGCTGTGTGAACTACTCCTTGTACCAGTAAATTTTGCTAATTAAATCGATTGCTAGTCGCATTTTTTGGAAACCACTTACGGTCGTATTCTCAATCACGAGTTAACCTCGAGTTATCCCCGAACCGGAGGTAACTCGCAGATTGGCGAAACATCATTATTTTCAACTGCGGATCGCGCCAAATCCACGGATTATTCATTTAAAGGTAACCCGCCGATTTTGGAGGGTAACTCGCGGATTTCGCCACCAGAGATAAGAGGGCAACCACTTTTTTACCAACTACGCTGCTCGGTTGGAGCTAAAACTCTTTCTGAAAAATTGTAAATATTTTGTATATGTAACATTCGTTTTCTGTTCTATATTGTAAAATATTGATAAATGTATGCGCATATAGTGTTTTGAGACAAATACAATCAGATTAATACCAATAGTATAATTATTTTTGTTAGATGGAATTGAAAAAGGTTCAGTAACATGTTCTGTTTTAGATAAATGTGACTAATGGAGCCTAAGATTCAATTTACAAATTTATTCTTCACAAAAAAAACTGGATTTTTCATTCTAAGATTTTATAGAAATCATGAATTAAGAATAATTATTAGACTTTCGAAATTATTTAAATTAATGATTATATACATAATCTACATTCTGTTTTTACCTACCAAAGGATTGCTGGAAAATTTTAAATCAAAAAGAAAAATAGATTAGGATATTTATACTTGTATACAATCAAAATATAAATTGAAATTTTAAAATAATACGAGTTTTGAATTCTCATTGTATAACATTTAACAAGCAAAACACATTTTCTGATAATATTACCAACTTTATTTGTACCATGTGCCCCACTTATTAATAATAAGAATCTTAGCCCTCAAACACTATTGATAGCCACATTTTCAGGCAGCATCACATCAGAAGATTTAAAATGTAGAGCACAATGTATTAACAAATAATTCATAAGTCAAAGCTGAAAATAGACATTTGATTTTTGTTAGAAGTATCTATTCCTTGTTAATTTTAATTGGTTATTTATTAAATTTGTCAGCTGGGAAAGGTGCTCAGACCGTTATGTGGATCAATATTCACTTATTATCGATTCTTTTACTCAACATTTCATAATGTGATCATTTTGATTTGTATCAGTTCTTTAATATAATAAAACTTGCACAAATCACTGTCAGAAAAATCTATGCAGAATAAAACAGAAAATTTAAATTAAAGGCTAAAAAAAAAATAATTCCATTTACACTTACCCTGAGCACCTGATGAAACAGCTGTCTCATACTCGTAATCGCAATCGAATCTGCATGGCAATGGTTCGATTAGTGCACCCATAGCAGCCAGCCGTTCATCTAACGATGTAGACAGTAAATTAGGGGTTCCTCCACCAGTTTTAAACATTTCGACTATGTCAGAGCTTCTTTTTTTTTTTTTTTTTTTGGACTCCTTTTTCATGTTTTTAAATTTATTCTGAAGCTGCTGTCGACTTTGTTTACATAGGCTGGCTGCATTGAAATCTGTAGTCAAACTATATATATATCCCATGCTTCTTCTTTCTTCTTATTAAAAACTGCATTTTTTTTGTAATTTTGCAGTTTATTATATGTTTGTATTTTTCGACAAGATTAACTAATAATTCCATCCCCTGAACTGAAAAGTTGCTTTTCGACATAGTAGCAAAACAAAACAAGAGAAACAGGAGAGAAAAAAGTGAAACTTATAAAAGCGTGTTAAAAACAGCTGATCGAATGTTTCCCGACAAGATACAACCCAAAATGTAAGCAATATGTTACGTGATTATCAGTATCCAATCACAACGACTTTAACATCTTGCCCACGCATAAATCTCGGATCCGGTAATCGTCAGTTCGAGAATAAGAAACGAGAATTACCCGAGAGTTACCTTCAAAAGGGGCTTACCCAATCCCTGAGTTTTCTTTTCAATAACTCGCGATTGAGAATACCATCGTAAGAAACTAACAGTCAGGATTTCAACGTAAAATATGGACGAATTACGCATGAATGTATGTTCAGCAACGCAACCAGCAAAGGAAAAAACAGATACCACAGCCCAGCATGAACACAAAAGAAAATAATAGACAAAAAGAACAACATGTGACATACACAAAACATATAGCATCGAGATAGATTCAACGCCTGTTCATATTTCCGAAAACGTGAAAATGTATTTTTGAGCAGAGTTAAAAATTCATGCGTCGTCGATATGGGCCTTTAAACGCTCTAAAGAATTGAAACTTTCAGCTCCTATGAACCCTTAACCACCTCAAGGTACAGCTATTTTGTGTATAAAAGTGTCCTTTCGCGTGTTGTCCTGGATACTTATCTATTGCTTGTTCTGTTTTGGGGCATGCTATCCCATCACTCGATCTTAAGTGAAGTTTTGAGATACCCATTTTATATAAAGAGAACTCATCAATTAATTCCAACCTTCAAGTGCTCATTCTTTGCGAAGAATTTCATTATCAAGACAGTTTTGGGTTAATGTGTCATGGGATATAAAGAAAACAGCTGAAATAAATTTGTGTGGTTATTTATTTACAATGCTACATTTTTACGATTTTCAAATAGTTTATATGCCACTTTAACGGGGAAAGTTAATTATCAATTTAACATTAGAAAAACAAATATCAAGTACAGTTAATTTGTCATCAGATCTGAAATTTGGTGGCAATCCTCCCAATAATATCGGTCACAAGAAAATACAAGAAATAAAGTTTTTTGATAATTTTGAAATTTGTACGGTAATGTGTATTCTTAATTCAGAAAAAAATAATTAAAAAATGGGTAATATTTTCAAAACTATGAACAATGTAATGTTTGTACATTTTCTTCGGTCCGTAAAATTGTACTGAGATTGTACATGTTTTTGAACATTCAACCTACAAATTGTCTGACAAGTGGTACGGAAAGACTTCTAAAGAATAAAGATAATAAAAAAATTAAGATTGGGAGAGAAATTATTTGTTTTTAAGAGTTTCCTAATAATAAAAATCTTCCTTAACACATGCATCAAAAACTCTTTTCTTCCAAATCTTTCGATTCGAGCGAAAAGAATTTTTTTTTAAGTATATATATATATATATTCGTCGGGTTTTTTTTTTTTTTTACAATTTTATTTTACTTGAATTTTTTTTGTGTGTGTTTTTCACTCATTTCCAGTATTGCAAGAGTTTCAAACAATTTTTCATTTCTTTCAGATAACAAAGACAATTTTTTAATGATATCGAAATTTAATTATTATTCAAACGATTAATTTATATTTACTTTTGATTTCAAAGAAGAAAGCGCCATCTACTAGTGAATTTTGTAACCGGAAAAAGGATACGTTAACATTCAGTCGACATTAAAAATTGCAAATACTTTTTTGAAGAAATAACTAATGAAATTTTAAGATAAAAAAAATTTCAAGATCACATAAAAGTGTAACAATAGATCATAAAAGATCTATTAAATATTAAAAAGTGAAAAAATAAATATTAAAAAATTAATATCTTTTCGGAAACATACCTTTATTACTGAAATAAAAAATAGAATGAGATTTCTTCTCAAAAATCTAGAATTTGCTTACAGTATTAGACGTTAAAGATTAAACTAAATTAATAAATTTGGGGTTAGGATCAATGAAATCTCATTCAGTGTAAGAATTATTTATTAACGAAAGTAAGATTACGCAAAGGCAACCATTAGCAAAAATAATAAGCAAAGAGCATGGATATTTTTTCACAGCGACCACATCCTTCCTCCACCTGGCCTGTACTGAAGATAAGTGGTTGCTACAGGGCGCTTCTGCTTCTTACAGTCAGTGAGAGATATAAGAGCAGTTACAAGTTTGAAAAAACAAAAAATCGCTATAAGTTCGAATTTTAATCATATTTTAATTTCTCACTAATGATTTAGAAATTTTTTTTATATTTTTCTTTGTAATACTTTTCATGGTTTTATTATGCTGTTTTTGCAACTCACGCCTTTAGAATTTTTGTTTTGACTTCCAGATGTTTTTTGAAGTCAAAACTGCTTTAGCCGCGTTGGGAACTTTTTGGTAGGGGGGAATCATATGGGTTCGCGTCACCGACATGCTCATGACTGGTGCACGTGCAGTGTGCTGTGCACCTTATACACTTTTTGGATGGGTGAAATCTCGTGCGATCGTGCCACCGATATTCTTATAGCAGAAAATCTGTAGCTATACAGCTGACATATAGTGTTGTGTATATCTTATAAGTGAAATTGAATGGATTTAGTCGTGGACTATCGTGGATTTTGAAATTAAAAATTTTATAAAATCTAATAATAATTCAATGTGTATATACTGTGCGTTATTGAAATAGTGCTTTTGTTTGATTATTATTTGAATCATTTAATTGAAGAATCATTGTACAGTACAATAGTGAGTACTAAATAAAAATACTAATATTTTTAAGATAAAAAATAAATAACAGAAAATTATTTTAAATACTCGTATTTATTTTGGCGTTTGAAAATTTTATATTATTTAAAATTATTTCAAATCCTCGTATTTATTCTGGCGTTTGAAAATTTTGTATTATTTATCTTTTAATATTTAACCTCTGCAATGCATCACGTAATCCGGATTAGTATTTCACAGTGGCTTAGACGGTTTCTTACTACCATGGTAAAACAGACTTCTAGTTGTTCAATCATATTTTTATCGTGGATTTTGAAATTAAAAATTTTATAAAATCTAATAATAATTCAAGATTAATGTGTTGAAGTTTAAAATATGGTTATTAATGCAAAGTTATAGTTTATTACCTTATATCATTAAAATCTTTAGTTTAAAATAATGAAAACGGCTCCGACTTTAATTTCATTAAATACTTTATTTTATTTAAAAATTTAATATTTCGAAATCATTATTTATTTATTTAAACTGTCAAAAAGAAAATATGTGCTTTGCTATTTTTTGCAAAATGATAATCTATAATTTTATATCATTCTATTTTATTATTAGAAATTTACGATAAAATACATATTAATGGTTGCCGTTTTTATTTAGCCTGGAAAATCTACGAGACAGATACAACAATTTTTATTCAAAAATTTGATGATTTATACAAAAGAAGGTTCCGAAATACTTGAAAAAAAGATTTGGCGAAAAATATGATAATGTACCGATGTTTTTAAGGGGAGACTTCAATATTAACTTTGCAGATGATAAAAATCTACCATTAATTGAATTTCTAGACGAAACACTTAATTTAAATATGCCCAATGATCGAAAATTCAGTACTACAAAATATAAAACGACGATCGATGCGGTTTTTACGCGATACTTTAGATAAATTTGAATCAAACATTTTCCTTTCTTACTTTAGTTACCATAAGCCTATTGTATATTTTTTAGAACAAAATGAAATAATTGAAATTACAAAAAGTCTAAGTATTGTTGAAATTAATGATGGCAAGGAGGAAAACAATTAAAATAGTTGTTAAAAATCAAGTACATTGAAATTTAATTAAATACAAATATTATCCATAAATAATATGATTGTATGTTAATTGTTATTTCAATTGAATTGTATTTATATTTTGTCATGATCTTGTACAGCCCGTAATATATCTGAATAATAAAAAACCATATAAACATGCATATAATTGTTGCTCGAAGTGTCAATAGATGTGAAAACCAGATTGATGTTGATCATTTTAATTCAAACATTATGAAATTTCAAATTTTAATACTAAAAGTTCTAAGTTTTTACTTCTATCGGCAGTCTCTATAACTGCCAATTTTTTTTTTAAAGATATCTTCCATTTTTTTTAAAAGAAGGTTTCTTGTTTTGTTTTATTTTCCTACTAATATATGAAATTTCACTTTTAATTTTGTGGTAAAAGTTTATGTTCTAAAATGAAATTTAAACTCTCACTCTCAAAGGAATGCCATGTTTTGAAAAGCACAGTTCTCTTAAATTGTTTTAAGCTATCTGCTTTTGTGTTAGGTTCTTATTATATGAATTACATTCATTTTTATGGAAAATTGGATCAAATTAGTATTCTGCTGAAAAGATTCCATTGGCTTCAGTATATTTCTAATGAGATTATTTGAAGTTATTCTGGCGTATTCATGTATGAATTACATTTAAAAATTGCTTTACGGGCTTTGAATTCTCAATTCGAATTTAAGAAATGATCACTAAAATAGTAAGGATACCTTCAAAGTAACTACATTTTAAATCACTTCAATTAATTCTGCCTTCTTAAACAAAATATCGTCGAAGCAGTTGCTCGTAAAAAAGAACTTTTTACTTTCGTTTATTTACCTTTTTCATCCAAGCAAGAACTTATTTAGCATTTGTTGAAGAATTGTTTTGCCCCATTTCACTCAAAAGAGAACAGAACTCTAAAAAGCTGGAAAAAATAAAGTATTCTTGCTCACACAGAAGGAATGATGCAATTAATCTGGAACAATATCATTTTTTTCTGATAGCTTCATTCATTAATCAAGAGACTATGAAACTTAGCTAAAAGGATTTAAACAATAATTAAGAATTTTTCTTTCATTTCTGCTTGTTGATGTCTGCGAGTCTTGGAGTTCTTTTTCTCAACACTTAAAAATATTTTTTACTTATGTAAATAATTAGTAAGAATTGAATTTATATTTTTCGCAGTTTTACTTCGGATTATTTTTTTTAATTCGATTTTCCTAGTGTATATAAAAAAAATTTCGACGCGTTTCTTTTTCTTTCTCTTTCAATTTAATCCTCAGCAACCAATTCGCATCCTTTTTTAATAAAAATATGCAATACAAAAAAAAATCACCATCCGCTTTCGTACTGTTAAGTCAAATTTGTTTTCATCAGAGTTATTCCTCTTTTTTAAAAAAGCTGTTTTGAGTCGGTTTCAGTGCACGACTGGGGTGAGTGAGTGAATATTAGCGTCGCACACGAGGGATTTGGTGACGGACCTCGTAATTTTGAACCATGGTAAAGTGACGAGGACGACACCTGAGCTGACTCTTGCCTCTCCTAACTACCACACCACACCAATGGGAGGACGTTTGACCTCTCGACAGATTTAACGTGTATCGCTCCCCAACATGGCGATGCACGACTGGAGTTTACTCCTTTCGTAGGGTTGTCTTGATTATTATATAGTAAGCAAACAGGGCAAATAAATGTATCTTATATAATACTGAAAGCAGGCATGCAGTTTTCTTTATTTTATTCACATTTTTCTCGTATTGATTCGGTAAAATAATATAATATACGTCAATTATGGTACATAAATATATGTTACTCATAGTGTACAGGAGTACATTAAGAAAGTTGATTTACTTCACTATTAATATCATTGTGAGTATTACTCTCTTACATTGTCTCGCCATTATTAATCACTCTCACAAGAGGCTTTGGTATTTAAAATATGATACGTAAACGCCGTTAGATACGTGATTTACGAATCGTGAAAAAATCGCATCAATATTTGTACCATACTTAATGGTCCACCAGAAGCAAAATCTAAATTAAGCTCCAAATTTAAAAATTGTACAAATCTAAATACTTCATTTTTATCAAAATCAATATTGAAATCGCCACCAAGTATGAGTGTAAGAACATGATACTGTTTCTTCAGTAGCTTAGAATTATTCTCCGTATATTGCTTAAGCTCACATTCATTATTTAATGTATGCACATAACAATAAATACTGATAGAATTTCAAATAATAAAACAGATTTCTCTCAAATCTTCATTCTGTACATTCACTATGAAAGAAAAACATTCAAAATGGTAGAAACGTTTCAACATTTGGTTCTTTCAATTGTTTCTTTCCGTACCTCATAAATTAAGGGAATGATTGACAAAAAGGGAAGAAATCACAAGCGAGTCGTATAAACATGCACATAGTATCAATCGACCAATAAATCTTTAGATCCGACTGAGTAGTTTGTCTGTCTTCTCCAAAACAAAAAGGTTCAGATATCATTGATCATGATAAATTCCACTCTCAATGAATATCTTAAAAGTTAACTATCTGGGTTTTTTTAGAATCCTTAAATTAATATTTAAGCAAATATGTACTTCACTTACATCAGAGATTTCCAAAAAAATCAAATCCAGAACTCTGTTCAATCTTTTTTTATTCCGTCAAAAACTATTTTCCAAAATTAATGAAAGGGGTTTTGCTCTTTAACTAACCGAAAGAGTGAAAAATTTCCTTTTAAACTATTTCCTTTTCATTTGTGCTGGTAAGAGACCAGAGGTTCATTAAAGGAACGAAAACCTCATCGATTCCCAAGAGGACAAAAAATTTTATTTCGCAAATGAGTTGTTTCTCGACTCATTTAAAGGCAGAGGTTATTCATCTCAATGCCATCAAAATTTATGAAACGGAATATTATTCGCCACCAAGCTAATTTTGAAACGATTTTTTTCTTCAAAACATTTTTTCAATTGGATGCTTGGAATTGTTTAATGTTCTGAGACATGTTTTAACTGTGAAGGGAAGCAGATTTAAAAAGTGAAATGAAATACATATTTATGGAGTTCACAAGGATTCTCTTGAATTAATTTCCAGGTAAATGTCCAAAGACGCAAAGAAACTCGAGTATTTTCCTATCAAATGTATTTTAGTCAGTTATATATTCTGGCAAATGTAAAACTCTTAAAAATTCGAAAACAATAACTCCATTAACTTTATAATAACTCAGGTGTGGAGAGAGAAAACTTTCTTAACGTCACACTATACAGCAATACGAGAGATCCTGACTATGAACTTCGTCATTTGAACCCTTGTAAAGAGAGGAAGATGGTACCCCCTCGCCTAACAATTACACCAATGGGAGGATACTGAGAATCGACAGATTTTCGTACATCCGGACCCCTTCTACATAGCTTACACTCTCTTAAGTGTCACCAGAATTCGATACTCCGACCGCTCGCCTATCACAGGTTCTCTCCATCTCCAACAGGCTATAAATTAGTTATCAGTGATCTCACGCTTGCCCAAAAATATTGCATCGAATTTCAAAAATATAAAACTATTTGAAGCTAATACTAAGAGAAGTACGTGTAAAGGATGTCAGGGCTGCTTATGTGGGTGGTTCAAGCAATCGAGATGTAGTATTGGACAGGGGGGGGGGGAGAAACTTGCAAATTTTTCTCCATTAAAATGCGAGATAAGTGAGTGAATATTAACGTCGCACTGTTCAGCTACACGAGGGCTTTTGGCGACGGACCGCATCATTTTGAACCATGGTCAAGTGACGCGGACGACACCTGAGCTGGAACTCCCTCTCCTAACTACCACACCAACGGGAGGACGTTTAAGCTCTCGACAGATTTAACGCGCCTCCCACCCCTACACGGCGGGTCTTCAATAGTACTGAGCTCGAACTCATGACACGCTAGCCATGATCCGATGCCTTGACTACCGCAGCCACAAATGCGAGATAACAGTTCCTTGGATTGAGAAACTTTCCATTTTCTATATCATTGGATTTGTTTCATATAATATTCTGTCGTGTTTCTGTTAAGTGCAAAAATATAAAATCTGACAATTTTGTTTGGTGAAATATTTCTAGATCTATTGATGTATACATTCTATTTAGAGAAATATTCCATATATTTCCCAGTAGGAGTCGATCTGTGTATGAGCCGAGAGTGGAATCTTCAATGAATTCAAAAGCTGCATACAAACTGAATTGGAAATCCACCAGTTTGCAATAAGTGTGCAATAATATTGTAAAGTGGTAAAACGTGAAATCCCATTGCCAAAAAAGCCAGTGACACAATAGTTGTAGTTCCAGTAACTCTATCTGAAAATCGCGGCAACACGGGGGATTTCGGCGACTGACCTCGTAAATATGAACCTCGTTCAAGTGACGAGGATAACTGAGCTGACACCTCCCCTTCCTAACTACCACAACACACCAATAAGAGGATATTGAGCCTCGATAGATTTTGCGTACATTCGCCCCCTCTACACGGTGGGTATTGAGTGGCACCAAGACTCGACCGCAAATTCGTGATTCTAACCCCTAGGCTACCACGGCGGTATCCCTTTCTGAAGCTAACGCATTCATTTGTTCCTATGTACATTATCTGTTCTAGTCATAATATATACGTCATGTTAGCAAATGAGCGGGCAAAGAAATTCGTATATGGCACAGAATCATGCCGTGGAGGAAAAACCGGCGACGTGAGAATCTTATGCATTTCCACTAAGTGAATGCGAATTATTCGGAAATTCAGATTCTGACTTTGAAGAGTTTATGCAATTTTTGGAGAAAAAAAAAGCTCATTTCAGTTAAAAGAATAAAATCGCTTGAGAGTATCTTACGAAAAATGTTTGTAAAAAAATATCTCAAAATAAGAGGAAATACAAGTCGAGACTCCGTTACTTTAAAATAAATTATCGGCTTCTACTCGGAAATGTATGCTAATTATTAAATATTTATGTCTAGGTCTAAATCAAAGTCATACATCAATGAACACTATATTAGAGTAGCAGAAGCGCATGTCATCTCCGAGAAGGTTAAAGAAGTCAATTCCGAAAAACTAGCTTTCTTCACTTGTTATTTAAACCTCGGTAAAAGTTCAGAAACTATCATGAAACCAAATAGATAAAACGACTCGAATAAAATAGAATGATACAATATAAAAACGAACGATTCTCAAACTTGTCAAACTTTTAAAATTTAAAATCAAAACCGTCTTGGCCAATACATAGAACAAAATAAGTTCAATTTCACGAGGCACAGTATTTTCGAAAATAGAATTAAAAATATTCGATGCCTCTCTCCGGTTTAAAGAATAACGAAATTTTTTTATAAAACTACAATAATGCCGCGTGATATGTATAAAAGCGTCTTTCGATTACATAGCAATCGAGATTATATTAATTGTTCCTTTCAGGGGAAGCATCGCAGGCCAAAATAAAGAAAAAAGGCTCTCTGATTAACAAAAATAAAGACTTGCTTAATGAACTCCTTCGCTTACAATACGGAGCGCAGATATGGATTGCACTGTTAATAGACGGATAACTTAAGCAGCGTGGCAATATTTTGATAAAATAATCCTACTCTTTCACTGGACTGAAAAGAACTGAAATCCAACTAATAAATGTTGTAGGGCGATTTAATCTTAATCAGCGTCACACTGTGTGTAAAGCTACACGAGGGCTCTTGGCGACTGAACTCGTAATTTTGAATAATGATCAAGTGACGAGAACGACACTTGAGCTGGCATATCTTCTCCCAGCTTACCACACCACACCACACCATGTGAGTGAGTGAATAGTAACGTCGCACTGTTCAGCTACACTAGTGCTTTTGGCGACGGACCGTGTAATTTTGAACTATGGTCAAGTGACGCAGACGACACCTGAGCTTGCTCCCTCCCCCTTTCCTAACTACCACACCACACTAACGGGAGGACGTTTGAGCTCTCGATAGATTTAACGTGCATTCCTGCCCTACACGGCAGATGTTCAGTGGTACTGGGGCTCGAACCCATGACATGCTAGCCATGATCTGATACCTTGACCCCTTGGCTACCGCTACCACACACAACCCAAAGAGAGCACGTATGCGTCTGGACAAATTTAATGCTACACGGCGGGTCATCAGTGACACTATAGGCACGAGTCCATCACATTGACCACAAGGCTACCACGACCACTAAATATTCTCTTATTTATGTTTAAGATAACACATCAAATAAATCCGTAGAGTAAAAACTTCAAGTCATAAATTAATCCTAAAATAAAAGTCATTTCTTAATACCAAAAGCAGGTGTAAACCTAAGTATGAAATAATTAATCGTTAACTTGAAAATAAAATTTAAACAGAAAAGTTTGAAAAAAGTGTATGAATGTTAAGCAAATAAATAAAACTGATTGTTAGCCACGGAAAATTTGAAGAAAAAAAAAGATGTGTGTCAAATATTTTTAGAACTTATTTCTTACTCAGACAGCATTAAAATTTATGTTTTTTTAGTAACTGAGACCAGTTTCCCTGCTTTTTGAAACATTTGCTTGCATCTTGTGCGCGAAACCTAAACAACAGTTCGTTCTTTCTTTTAATTAAGCAACAAAAACTTTTTTCTTTTTTTTTAGTCTGACTAAAGTAACATTTATTCAATTTCTGTTAATCACTCAGAAAAATGAACTAGAAAGAATTTCGTAATTCTTTGAAAATCACATTCTTCCGAACATTAGTATGATATGCTTTTTTTTAACCGCCTTAAAAACAAAAGGCAGCTAGTTTTATATACCAAGCTTTTCTAAATGCAAATTCGACAGGACCTTTATCCCATTACAATCGAAGCAGAATCCGAATAGTCTCCTTCATTTTGACGAAAATTATTAGATTAAATTTTGAAAACATTTAGTTAAATTGAAAAGCATCTTTTAGTGAATTGATGAAATCTTAGTCTTACGGGATTCAACCATAGCAAATGAATAAGAAAAATAGGCATGTGTTAACTATATCATTCTATTTTATCTTATCGGATTCCAGAAAACAAGCAAAAAATGTTTTGTGAATTGAAATTCTCATCTTCTCTTGAACTATTTTAAAATAAATGCTTCTCCAAAAAGTATGAGTACACTTTTAAAATTGAATTAAAAAAAGAAACAACGATTTTTTTTTGTTCCATAAACAAAAGATTAAAGTTTCGGATGAATGAAATGCAGAACTCGATTGCTTACGTTTTGCAACAATCTCATTTCAAAATGGTTTCGCAGCAAGCACAAGTTGTAGCACGGTTTATCAAATTTAAATCTCCAACACGTATGTAGAATAAATTTTGGATAACCTATAAACCATTCACATTTTATAAGTGCCATGAAAGACGATAGAACCTCAAGAATAAAATCTAGTAGCCGAATTTTAAATGGTAAAGATCCGATGTGTTGCGAGCGACTAATGGTGCGCATATTGAAATCGAGCAGTAAAGCAAATTTTCTTTAAGGAACATAAAAAACCAAAAGTGAATCTATTTGTTCGTTTATTTGTAATTAAAATTTGAAAGTAAGTGATCAAGATTTTCGGACCCGGTCTTTTGATCTTTGGAGATGGTAGTCAAGCCTCAAAACATTTGTTATACAAGGAAACTTTTAGGAAATTTCAAAAATGTCGGCATTACTTAGTAAATCTTTATAAAATTTTGCAAAAATTATATTAAGTATTATTAGTCCAATACCCTCTATTTATAAATTGTAGTATGTTAGTTATCTAAAACGCCCTATTCGGTAAGTGAATATTCTACCACAGCCCCATTTTTCTAGTTAATTCATCTCTCCACGTCCTTTGTGTGGAAAGATAAAAGCGAGAACAAGCACTCTTTTTTTTTTCCTCTCGCCCAATATTTTCCGCCATTTCGGTAAACAAACAAAGAACGCGCGTGGCTTTAAGGAAAGGAAGTAGAAATTCTTATTTAAAGATGAGAAGGAAATGAATTCCTCTTTTTACCGGAAGCCAGCACGAAATGCCCTCCATCCCTGGAGGACCCTCTGAAGCTCTCGAATGAAAGAATTGGAAACAAATTCAATAAAGAAAGCTGCGACCGACATTCGATTGATTCGATTAAAGAACAAAAGAAGCAACATGTCGGGTGTTTTTTCTTCCTTTGTTTGGAAACGGCATTTTTTACACTACTGGTTTCTTTTGGCAGATAATAAGATTATGAGAAGCTGTCTCAAGAAAATGATTTCTCGACAGTAACCGAAAGGACATAAAAGCAGATAGACGGCGTTTTCTATTTCATGCATGGTTGTTCGTAGAACGAGTCTGATTGAATGTAGTAATTTAATTTCACGGCTTATCTAAAAGTAATAAAAAAAAGAGTAGAGACGCCGCTACGCCTCTACCTTATCAATGATACGGGGCCCCCAAGCTACAGGGGCCCCAGCATGTCTAAAATTCTGGTACTTTCAAATAAGTGGCTTTTATTTCTTTTCCAAAAAAGACCCCCCCCCCCCAAGGATTTTTAGTACAGGGCCCACTCAGGAGTAGCTACGCCAGTGAAACAGAGACTAGAGTTTCCTCAGACGCAGTCAATATCTCATTTACAGAAGCTTGAGTCTATATATTATCCAATATTTTTAGGCCTCTTATACGTCAATAAAAGACGCTAAGTGATATTTTATAACGGAGAGAAGAGATTTTTATCTACAAAACAAAGTCATAACACTGATATGCATTGTCATTTCTTACTTAGGAGGAATAAATAAAAGTGGTAGAATAAAATGACAACATTCAGGTGGAAATTAATTTATAATTAAGAAGCTATTGCTGCATTGGGTTCCCCACTGTTAATGACAATTACCATACCAACGTAACACATTACACTTCATACGTTCGAATAAGGTTACAGATAAGTGATTTTCCTTTGAAATAAAAAGAAGAGAGCTTCAAGTAAGGCATATGCTCATGTATATATAAGGCAAAAACAATAGGTAAAGAAAATTAAGAGATGTCGAATTAAAATACCTAGATTCATTGCAAGGATCCCTAATTAAAATAATTTGGCTCTTTACGTTAGAATTAGACAGCGATACAACTTGTTACAATGAACTCTATCGAAATAAATTGAAGATGCATATTTTGTACACTGCCTCCTGAAGTAGCAGAAATATAATAAACTTTGACCAATGTTAGTAATCGGCCAGTAAACTCAATAATTTAGTACTTACGTATTATCGCAACCTTTTGGCAACATTATATGAAAGGAAGCCCCTGGTCGCCAATTCCACGCGTACGACACATCGGAAATCGGGGTTGCCAACTTGGCGAGTTATTAATAGAGTTGGCGATCGTTGCGATAATATATAAGTACCCAATAATTTTACGAATAAGTTAAAAACGTAAACGTGCAAAAGGAATAATTTTTTTTTGTAGACAGATAAAATTTCTACTAATTTACTGTTTTTGAATATCCCATTTGTTAATGAACATTGTGTAAGTACTAGAAACTATTTGAAATACTACAAAAAATATCGAACATTGGAAGGTTAATTAGTGATGTATAAAACAGGCTTTTTGTTCGGTATTTTGCAGGTTCGTTTGATTTAGTCAATATTCTTATTCAATAATTTCATCTCAAATAATTACTCAATTTAAGTTTACAAAACAACTTTAATAATCTATAAATTACCAATTGTTAAATTGGTCCGGAGCTGGTTATAGCGTCAGCCACTCGCCTCAAAGCAGTTTATACATCTAGTAAACAAAACACTTTCTTATAAAAACAAGGGGAGAGGGTTACAATAATTTTCTGGCGTGAATAATCATCGCCAAGGGATCGATGAACTGGGGTTTTAACATGATGCGCGGAGAATGTCGGCTCGTAGAGTTTTGAAAACTAAGACATAGAGAAATAATTTAACCGGATCAATCCTCTACTTTAAGAGCGGATGAAATATCTCAACAGCATGATGTAAAAGTTGCAGATCTTCGCGCTAGAGAGTCTACTTCAAGAGCTGCTGTGACACCCGGAGAGGTAGCCTCACAACGTAAAACGAAACGTGAAAAGGGCTTACTTTAAAATTCTTGGGGTGTAAAAAGTGCGTCCCGTGTGTTTTTCTGTTAATGGAGCAAGAATCCGAAATCGGATTTTAGAAACCCCCCCTCCCCGTTTTAGTGACTGAACTTATATGTAGAGTGGTTAACGGAGTGCCTGTTTCCTTGTGGAAACTTAACCTCCTATCGTGAAGATTGGGTGTAGCTTTAGTTGGCTTTGTGACTGAACTTGTGCAAGTAAGGACGCCGAATGTAGACATAGGGTGCATCTCGAGGTGGGGAACAAGAATCTGAACTCGGATTGCATAAATTCCCATAACATTGCAGGATATTGCCGGAATAAGGTAGAATGGCCTTAAGTTCCATTCCCACGTTTGGATTTCCATGCTCAATAGCGGCTGAACTTGCAGGCGCAGCCTTGCGAAAATACGATCGCATCAGAAAATTGCATTGCATCTTCAAGTATTTGTGCCACTTTGTTAGATGGTGCACAAACTGCACATTCAGCATTTCGGCAGCCATTAGACATTCATGAGAAACCAGACGCAATGTGTAGCATTTAAAAAAAAGTAAGCGAAATGGTTACGGTATTGCAAAAGGAGTTCAGTTATAATCATATAAGTGCACCTTGGCCCATAAACATTCATCCGAAGCATTACACAGGATTTTGCAAGATTTATAAGGCAGCGAAAAATATTCGGGTGTGATGTCCTGCTACTGTCTGGTGATTTCCGACAGACATTGCCAGTCATTCCTCGAACAACTTTTGCTCACAAGATTAACGCATGTTTAAAACAATTGTTTTTATGGCATTGAAACACTTTAATTGATCATAAACATGCGAGTACAATTACAAGATGATCCCGGAGCAAATAGTTTTAACCAACTCCTGGGTATTGGAAACGGTGAAGTAAAATTGCATCCCAGTGCACAATGTATCAAATTGCCAGACAATGTCTGTACTGTTGCTCAGACAAAAAATGAGCTGATTGAGAGTGTCTCGGCCCAGATATATTGAATAATTAACCAGATAATGATTGTTTTTGTAATCGTGTTATTTAAGCAGCAAAAAATGTTGATATATATTGACGAAATAAATTTCAAGATGCACATTTTTTTTTCAGGTGATGTAATGATGAAATTATTGTTGATGAAAACGAAACCGTAAATTTGTCATTTGAATTTTTTAATTCTCTGCATTTACCAATAATGCCACCACACAATCTTTGGTTGAAGATTTGTTCACCGGTTATCCCATTGCGTCACTTAAATCCTCCTAGGTTATGCAACGGTACACGTTTGGTCATCAAAAGAATTACCCGTAAATGTTCTTTAAATGCAACCATTTAAACTGGATAGTTTAAAGGTAAAATTTTCTTGTTGCCACGTGTTCAACTGATATCGTCAGAGTCTCTAATGGCATTCAAAAGGCTTCAATTTCCAATTCTTTGACTTTCGCGATGACCATAAATGAATGTCAAGGCCAATCAATGTCCATTTGCAGCTTGGACTTCGAAAACCCATGTTTCTCCCATGGGTAATTATATCTTGCAGACTCAAGTGTGCTGAAACCGTCAAATTTATTTTTGTTAGCAAAAGACAGGTTAGCGACAAATATTGTTCACCGACTAGTTTTTTATTAAATTTAAATTATTTATTGTTTTAATTTAAAATGATACAAATAATATCAAAAATTTCTAAAAAGCAACGTTATTTACTACATTTATAAAATTAAATTTTCATATGTTTTACTTAGCAACTTTGTAAGTAATTCATTTATTATACTATACTCAAAGAGGTGATGAATAAAATGTAAAATTACAAATATAATGCTTAATTTCATCTCTCCGAAAATATAAGCGAAGATTAATTTGACACTGCTTTGAATATCTTAGAATATATAATATTAAATCAACGTATTACAATAAAGCCACAGCAACGCGTGGCCAGGTCTGCTAGTGTCCAATTACTTATATATTCAAAGAGGAAAACAATTCTGCATTTGTTCTTTTATTAAGATTTCACCAAATTATATTTGATAAATAAAGAAAGTTTTTCATGTTTTTTCTTTCTTTTTTAACTACATAATTTTATTTACGTATTAACAGTAATGATTCGGTTAATTTGATAAGAAATTCATAAGCTGCAAATTACGTCGCGGGCAACTCATAGCGACACCTATTGACAAATAAGTGAACTAAAACAATAAGGTAATTTGCATTTCAAATAAGAAATGAAAATTTTGGCTTAAAGAAAAGAAGAATAGTTGTCAATAAAAATTTAAATTTCCAAAAAAATTTTGAAAAAATCTTTTGAATTATTTTTTTTTGACATAAATAAAAATTCAAATAAAATGTACCAATATATTAATCGGCCATATTAAACGCTATTTCATATTCAGTATGTTTTAAAATTTCTTTAGTTTACTTTTAATTATACACGAATGGCATCATTCCGTGATTATTTTTAATAAATTTGGATTTATTTGGGTTGGATTATATTTATTTACATTTGTCCGATAGATGGAAATTTAATTAATGTTGTACTGAGAAGCTTCGCGAGCACTACTGACAACAAATCTCAAACTCTCAGCCAAGCGATACTTTTCTTTCCAATTCGCATGCGCATGTGAGGATTGCATGAGCATTGATCTATCCAGCGGCGGATTAAGCGGGTGTCGGACCTGGCGGCCGCCAGGGGCCCCAAGCTTGATGAGCGCAAAGGCCAGCGACAAACCAACCACGCCACCTTAGAACAAAAAATGAAAAGAAAACAAAGTTACAATGAAACCCCCGCTAGAAATTTATCGGCATGCAAGACAAATCCTAATGGAGAAAAACTTTTGAAAATATTTTTAACAATACCGATATCGCGAATGCATCAGGTGAATGATCTTTTTTAGTTTTAAAACGTGCTAAAAATAATTTAAGAAGTACTAAAGGAGAAAAGACAAATTGAACAGTATGTCCATATTACATACAGAATAAAATGTTTTGGACAAAACAGATATAGTGAAAATAATTGATGAATTTGCCAAAGAGAAATCAAACTGTATAGCAAAACTGTAAGTTCTTAAGTAAGGTTTTTAATATTTTTTTTTATATATACAGTTAAGAATTTTCTTTGGCCGATGAGTCTTATTATATCACTACATTTTATTTTGAGAATTTAAAGTAAATGACTCTTCTCACTATTTTAGTTTTTCGACTCTTACACCCATGGGCCCCAAACCTTTTACCGCCAGAGGCCTCCAACTACCTTAATCCGCCTCTGGATCTATCTACACGATGGCTCTTTGGTAGCAACAGGACTCGAACTCACGACTGGAGAGAAATCCGTGCGAGTCAGGGCCATCCTTATTCGGCTGCTTTGACTACAATTCATTCAGAAAGCATAAAAAGTATTTTCGACCATGCATTTTTGAAGTGAAAACTTCTTTAGCGGCGTTGGGCACTTCTTGGTAGGGGAAAATCTTATGGGTTCGCGTCACCGACATGCTCTCTGACTGGCGCACGCGCAGTGTGCTGTTCGCCTTAGGTACTTTTTGGATGGGTGAAATCTCGTGCATTCGCTTCACGGAAATGCTTTTAGTAGTATATCTGTAGCTATACAGCTGACGTATAGTGCTGTGTATATCTTATAAGTGAAATTGAATGAATTTAGTGAAAAGTTCAATGTGCATTGTTAAAATAGTGTTTTTATTTGATTATTATTTGAATTGTTTAATTGAAGAATCATTGGGCAGTACAAAAGTGAGTACTAAATAAATAAACTAATACTATTAAGATAAAAAAATAAATAACAGAAAATATTATTTTAAATATTCGTATTTATTTTGGCGTTTGAAAATTTTATATTATTTAAAATTATTTTAAATCTTTGTATTTATTCTAACGTTTGAAAATTTTCTATTATTTATTTTCTAATATTTAATCTCTGCAATGAATCACGCAATCCAGAGTAGTATTTCACAGTGGCTTAGACATTTTCTTACTACCGTGGTAAAAAAGACTTCTAGTTGATCAATCATATTTTTATCGTGGCTTTTGAAATTAAAAATTTTATAAAATCTAATAATAATTCAAGATTAATGTGTTGAAGTTTAAAATACGGTTATTAATACAAATGAACACTATAAAAGGTCAACAAGTCATCGAGAGGATCTAACATTAGAATTGAAAAGGTTACAAAACATTACACTACAAACGGTCACCAAAACTTTTCTAGAATTCATCTCCAACAAGAAAGGATTATCGATATTTTCATTCAGTTGTCAAAGTTTGCGCATGCAGCTGACCTAAAAAATGATGTTTTCGTGAAAAAGTCAAATGTTCTGCTTTTGTCAGAAATTCGTATGAAAAACGAACCACTTGATGTTCCGACTCTCAACTTTGTTGTAAGTCATAAAAGACCCGAAGTTCCAGCAGCAGGCCTAGCTATTTATCACGATACTCAGGATAAGTCACACTTCATTACTTCACATATGGACGTACATACTAAATTCACTAGAAGCATTGGTGTTAATGTTTCTGATATAGGCGAAATATGTGTTGCGATTCCGAGAATGGGCAATTTATTTTAATGGTTGCCGTTTATATTTCGCCTGGAAAATCTATGAGACAGATGCAACAATTTTTATTCGAAAATTTGATGATTTATACAAAAGAAGGTTCTGAAGTACTCGAAAAAAGATTTGGCGAAATATATATATGTATATATATATGATAATGTACCGATGATTTTAAGTGGAGACTTGCAGGTGATAAAAATCTACCACTAATTGAATTTCTAAATGAAACTATCAATTTAAATATGTCCAATTATCGAGTACTACAAAATATAAAACAATGATCGATGCGGTTTTAACGTGATACTTAGATAAATTTGAATCAAACATTTTCCTTTCTTACTTTTGTTACCATAAGCCTATTGTATCTTTTTTAGAACAAAATGAAATAATTGAAAGTACAAAAAGTCTTAAATATTGTTGAAATGAATTATGACAATGATGCAAACAATTAAAATAATGTTAAAAATCAAGTACATTGAAATTTAAGTAAATACAAATACTATACATATAAATAATATGATTGTATATTAATTGTTATTTCAGTTGAATTGTATTTATATTTTGTCATGATCTTTTTTGTACAACCCGTAATATATTTGAATAATAAAAAACCATATATACATGCATATAATTGTTGCTTGGAGTGTAAATAGATGTGAAAATCAGATTGAGATGTTGATAGTTTTAATTCGAACATTATGAAATTTCAAATTTTAATACTAAAAGTTCTAAGTTTTCACTTCTATTGGCAGTCTCTATAACTGCCATTCTTTTTTCTTTTTCTTTCATTTTTGCTCATTTTTAACCGTGCAAGGCAACGTCTCATTTCATTCAATATTTTTTCTAATACCAATACCATTGCATTCATTTATTAAATCAATTTCCATTTAGAGATTGATATTTTTAACCCATTCTCTGCTTCCAAACAAGTATCTCCAATTCATTTATATTGAAATATTTTTAGTATGATCCAAAGCAACGACAGAATAATCTATGATGAAATAGCTTTATCAAAGGATAAAACAGGAAGTTTTTGTATAGTATTTGTATTTACTTAAATTTCAATGTACTTGATTTTTAACATTATTTTAATTGTTTGCATCATTGTCATAATTAATTTCAACAATATTTAAGACTTTTTGTACTTTCAATTATTTCATTTTGTTCTAAAAAGGATCAATGAACAAAGAAAAATGTCTTTTGTTCATTGATCCTATTTGTATGAATAATATAGTCCCATAACTTTCCCCTTTGCCTAGACATTGTGTTGATCTGATCCTCTGTCACCTGATGTAACAATCAATGGATGTCACAGGGCAGTAATGCCTGTTTTGCAGACCAGAAAATGTCCTTTTCGCGAGAGCAGCGACACTGGGCTCCCCGCCATACATCCTTCCCTCCGGCACAACAAAGTCGGGGGGGGGAGTGAAGAGACTGGTAGTGGAATCGCAAATCTTTCATTATGCCCCCCTCCACAACAGACACTAACGGAGTTCATTGGATGAATTCCGAAAGACACACGTCTAGAAGTTTTTTAGAGACACAACTGTTTTCAAATAAGGGGGGGGGGGAGGTTGATCTAAAAATTAAAAGAAAAATGTTTGAATAAAAAGATATAAAATCGTGTGAAAAATAAGATATTGTTTGAAAATTGAGCGGCAAATAAAATTGCATAAGAAGTACTCTTTTTCGAATTTATTTAAACTTTTAGGTAGCATGGAAATACTAATGAAACGATCTATCAAATTATGATACAGATGTAAAAACATAGGAAACATCGAGCTTTGTGAAGTCTTCTGAAGTATGTCTGGGAAGGGCAATTGCCACTCGCAATCCCCCTCCGATAACTATCCAGGAAATGAAAACAGCTTTGCTAAACGAGTGGGACCAATTGCCAAAAGAACTGATAAACTGCCGTTTTTTAAGTATGACATCACGCTGAGAGGCAACCACTGTTTCAAACCTTCCAGAGAGTGTTACGCACGATCATGGCGTATGTATTGCAATTGTTGAATAGTTATTTGCTTTGTATTGTATCAATGTATGTACACATCAAATTTCATTAAATTCGGTCCAGTAGTTCTAGAGATAATCAATCAAGTCTGCAAATTCTCTTAATTTCTTACACCAGTGTATGTACATTACAGTGGCGTAACGTACACGTTTGCTACCCCCACCTGGGGGGGAAGGACTCTAGGGTCTCAAGGTGTGCCTAGCGCCAAGTACATATTTACCCAATTTTTAAAATATTACAGGCAAAACCTGACTTTGCAGGGGCCCTAACATTCTCCGTTCACCACTGGTCCATTAAACATCCCAGAGGCGCCTTTGAAATTCATAGACCGCATAAAATAAAAGATTGCACAGAAAACCTCACACAAAAATAAAATCGCATATAAAAAGAACCGCACGAGAGAGAGAGAAAACAGGTTCTACTGTATCTACAAGAGTAATTAGTTTTTGGTGATTCTGCAATACTTTTGAAGTAAAAATTCAGATGTGAATATGAGAACAATATTTAGGATTTAATTAAATCCTATAATAATTAATTATTAAATTTAAGTTAAATATTAAATTTATGTTAACTATTAAATTTATGTTAATTTTTAAATTTATGTTAATTTTTAAATTTATGTTAATTATTAAGTTTAATTATTTATCTCATTTAATCTTTTTGTAGAAATATTATTTTAACAAAATAATATTTAAAGAAATTCTTTGAAAAAGATTTTCCGCTTATAACCAATTCGCCTTGCTGAAAACATAAGGTAATAATTAACTTTTTTTATGTATTTTCTCAGTATTCTTAACCGAAATTTGGATAAACCTTTACATAAACAATTTATTTAATAATAAATGTACATTATAGTCAGTTCTTTTAATTAAGAGCAATTGAAATAACTTTGAAAAAGAGATTGTGACGGATCTATTCACGTCATTTTCCTACTAATCCTCTTGGGGAAACTTTAGGGCTAGCATTCACATTAATTCATAGCCTTTCGAGAAGAAACTATGATATTTAAATTAGTTTGACTATATATATATATATATATATATATAGGTTTTGTAGATGTAATATAGAAGGAGCCGGGGAGCTGTTGCGGTGTTACGTAAGTGTGAAAATTGGAATATTTCATTCACAAACATAGCGTGGGTTAAGGAAGTAATTGCTAAGAGATTAAATTATTAGATTGAGGATCTAAGATAGGTGAAATTAGAATTAGTTATTGGTTCATTAGCTCTTGCTCTCCTTATCTAGTTCATGTAGTTGGGTTTACTTAGAGTTAGTCATTGAGATTAGATAACTCGCTTTATATATCAATCCTAAGGTTTCCTTTTGTAGTTTCACTTGTGATTGTTTAAATGTGTTTGAAAAGAAATAAAACTAATTGTTATTATGGAAGTTGCTGGTGATGCTTTGTCCCCCCCCTCACACACCTTTAGTCAGGCAAGACGGAGAGAGAGGGGTGCCGAATAGGCCAACACCCCCGCAAGATAAAATATATTTCGTTAAGGACGGGAGGGGTAGGGTGGAAAAAAATAACTTTATACCTAAATAATATCTATTTAAAGTTCCTTAATAAACACATCTACAAATAGTTGACAATTAAGCATGATATAACACAAAAAAGTATCAAAATTAATTGTAACTATTTGCCTAACAGTGACATATTAAATCAGTACATTTTACTAAAGGTTCTGTCAATAAGTAAGGGATGTTTAGCCCTTTCAATGGGTTTTATTTGATTTCTTTTTTATAGATATATCAACTCATGTCCAAAGGTAAGGTCACAAACATGTTTTTCAACATAATTCTTAATTACCTCCAGTAAAACTGATAGAATTTGTATTTAAAATATTTTGAAGATCGGGTGTTACAATATCAACCTTCGGCTTAGGAAAAGAAGTTGTTAAGCGTTAATATTTGCAGAATGACTGGATTGAGACCATTTAAGCATATGGGTTTTTTGCTTACAGTTTTGGGACTATTACATTAAAACAAACAAGTTAGCCTGTTTGCAGTGAGGATGACTTTATCTAAATCATTTAGATGATTCCTTGGGCTGGAGAATTGTTGACATTTTTGAAGCTAGCCAGTACCATGACTCGATGGTTACAAGGAGCCCCGAAAGTGATCTCCCGGCTGTGAAATCAATTCCAAACAAGTGGTACTGTGTCATTAGGAAGGTTAGTCAATGCCACGATATAGCAACGACATTTATACAGGATAGCTACTTGGCATTAAGGGCATTACGACGAACAACGACTCCTCGAGTTGCTATTTGAAGGAGTTCTGTAGTCTCTTTCAGGAACCGACTCTTAGATCCGGCATAGAGATGTGTGACTCTGTCCAACAGAAAGACCGATTATTGACAAGGATGAGGCGTGTTCTTTACAGTGAAGTGAGTTCCAAGATAAAGTAATTCTCGTTGAGGAGGAGAGCTCGTTGTGAAATTTGCATACCGGTGCATGGTGGTCATACTCCATATTTGACAGACTTTTCTCGCTTTACATGCTTTACCTCTGAATCCATACTTTTTTGTATATGACTTGTACCTTATTTCCAAATTAAAATCTTTTCAATATTATAATGCTGCAATGTCCTTTCTCATATTGTAATACGCCTCTGTGCTAAGTTTTTTGGCATCACAGGGAATATAGAGAGTTGATCAGTTTTCACAAATTTTATGTTTGTGACCTTAATTTTGGACATGAGTGTATATAAGTCGTACTTTGAAGCAGGACTATTGGCGACGGTCATTTTGAATCTTGGTTGCCACCCCACCCCCTATCACTAATATGGGACTGAACGCACCGCAACGGGTTTGAAGAGGCACCAAGAATCAACACTTACCACCACTCGGCTACTTTTGCCATTCTAAATAAAGCATACTGAAAAAAATTGATAATTCAAAATGAAATATATATATCAAGAAAGATTTGTTTTACAATTTAATAATCGAAAATCATTGATGTATAACAGTAAGATGGTATTAAAAATATCGCATGAATAAATATGAGGCTAAGGAGGTGTCAATTATTTAGAGCTATAACATTTTTGACAGTTTCAAGTGTAAACAATTTAATCATCACAAGGTGCTTTAAAAAATCATCCCTATCCACATGGCCACTGAAAATAGGTGCCTCATTTTTGTTTGCCCTCTTCGAATTTCTCAGTCAGGGAAAATAACGAAATAGTTGATACTCGAGCGCACATTTCAAAGGGGCAACATCTTATCTATACACCTCGTTGGAGGATAATCTTTTGCTAAGTTTTCGAGTCCAAAAAAAAAAAATCTCTCAAGTTTATTTTGTAATGCCACTGCTTTCTGCTACACTTACAAAATATCCGAACGAAACACTACTTGACAAAGCAACTATAGAAGTACAGCTGCGTGGGAGCACTGTAAAGGTCATTCACCGAAATGCACAAGAACAGAGATTATACTTAAAAATCGTAACCGAATAAGTTAAAATAGCGATCGTTTTCCGAGCAACTTATCAAAACTTCCCACATCTTTTTCCTCTTACTATAAATATAGAAGCAAAAATGACAAATTACGAAATATATAAAAACAACGATTTACACCCTATTCAGAGATTTTAAACGTCTTTAATATCAAAATGTATTAATTTGTTTTAAAATGTCAAGAAAATTTTTCCAATTTTCAGATTTATTTAACACTGAAAAAGCAAGATCTTGGCCCTATTTTAAGGTAGAATAATAGAAACAAAAGTGCGTGTGCAACATGCATTTACAATAATGAGGCCACATAAATAAAGTTTTAAAGTATTCATACCATACTTAGTCCATTGATCCTTTTCATAAAATCAAAACTGTCGCCAAATGTCATCATATATAGCCAATCACGAAAACCCATTCCCGCGTGGGCATGAACACAATACTTTGTTTATAAGTAATTTTGCCCTTTTGTAGTTTTTGAGAAAAAGAAATTAAAATTTGCACATCTAAGGAAAAATCGTAGTGGAGTTACAGGATGATTTCCTCCAATATAAATAGAGTGTTAGTGGACATAATATGCCTATGTATTTAAAAACAGACAAGCTACTGCTTGAATATTTGTTAAATGTTTCGTTTATTTCAAATTTAATCTTTGTGTTGTTGTTAAAATAAAGGAGAAATAAAACGTCATATAGATTGAGTCATTTATGACAATAAATTTTGAAGAAAACCCTTAAAATCGTCGCCAATTTCTTTATCGGTGGTCTAATACGTAATTACTCTTAACTGAAAAGACCCTTTGAAAACAAAACTATTCCAAAAAATTTAGAGCGCAACACAGCCAACTGGAGTGTGAGCAAGGCAAGAGAACAGAAATAAAAAGAGTTCGTTACCGTTGGTGGGCAAAAGCAAGGGTCGGCACAGGTAGAAATCCATTCCCTCCGCCAGCGAGCAATTGAATGTAAGGATCCTAATTTACTTTTCACCTCGCGTTTATTTAGATTCGGGGAGGGGAGCGCTTGTTTACGCGATTTCGGCCCACTCACTACGCCGTGTTTTGGCAATGCCCACAAAGCCAACATTTTCATAAACTTCTCCACGGGATTAAAAACCCGCGCTTAATGAGCGATAGAATATCATCGCAAATGAAGAGCAGAAATAAATCCCAACAGCGTGAATTGGATTTGTCACTATATAGCTCTTGCGGACAGACAGGTTCCTTCTCTCCAGACAGTCTAATAGTGATAACGTCCTTTACAAGGTGTCGAGAAGAAACGTTTAACAAAGTGCGATCCTGTCTCCTTTCAAGAACATAAATATAAGAAACAACAATTAACGCAAACATCGTGCTCCGAATGCAATTTATGATGAAGCAAACGAATATTACTTAAGAAAAAGAAATACATTCTATAACAAAAAGAAACTACGCAACAAGAAGGGGTTGCCCGATTGTAATCAAATTTCGTATGAAAAGACATTTGTACCGAACATGTAAATGATTAAAATTCGGTGTTCTATGATTGAATAGCGGAAGATACTGCGCATCGGAACTGCGCACTCAGCAGGGGTCCATAAGAAGCGATTCTCAATCTGATGGTCAAAATTTCTGTTGCATTGCGATTTAAGATACCTTTCGACGATTGGAAAAATGCCTCGCCGCAGGATTCAAGCTCATTACGAGCAACTGTTAGAGTTTAAAAGAGGTCGTATCATTAGATTGAAAAAGGCAGGTTGGCCGAATCGGAGAATCATTCATCATGCGGGTCGAAGCGATGCGGTCAATAGAAGATGCTAGCAAGCATTGCTGGACAATGGCAGATTCCAGCGTCATGGGGATGGTAGCGGTCGACCTAGAGCTACAGTAGGTCGAAAGGACAGATTGATTGCCAGATCAGCTGTAACAGTTCCCTGAGATTCATCGTTATCAGACGTGCGACCCGCCCACGAGTGTCTACCATGATCATTTACAGACGGCTGATAGAGCGAAATTTACGCTCGTACCGACCACTACGCCCCTGTCACTGAAGCCTGCACACTGTCGAGCCAGATTGTTAAGGTGCTTGGCTCGTCATTAGAGGCACATCTGCAGCACAGTGGTGCATCGACGACATTCTGAGAACTAGAGGCGGGTGAACACTTTATTGCACTCGTTACTTTGTGTAACTATGTAACTGAAATAAATCATTCGATTTTTCTGAAATTTTAATCATTTTCTATTTACACAATCTTTCTACCCACCAATTTTTGTCTCTATCGTCCTTGGTGCATCATTTTTTTTTTTTTTTTTTTTTGTTAAAGAGTGTCTTTATTTTTTCTGATTCTTTGGGTTTTAATTTCTTTTTGTTAGTTAATTAAATAATTAAAACGCTCCAATTATGAAAGCCCATAGCAGCCGATCGGTCATGGTCATGAAAACGGTGTAATTTCTGTTGAGTTCTCTTTAGATCAAGCTCTGTACCCTTTGGCATTCATCCAACATCGCAATACGACGTCAATAAACAATCAAAATTACAACATTTACGTAATTTTAACACTTCCTGGCTATAAAAAGATTGTGCTTGTAATGCAGAAAGTTTCTCACATCCAATGTCCTTCTATTCCATTATATATATAAAAATATTCGTAAAAGATCAATAAAAGCCCGTGCTCAGGAAGACCTTTACAATTGTGTTTCTCACTAGTCTTGAAAGAATGATACCTCAAACTTGCGTAATGGCGTAAAGCGGTCGCTGAATTTCGCCTAGCTACCGGATATGACTGTCTGCGAAACTATCTCTATAGAATCAATGTTGCTCCTTCCCCCTCTGTGCAGCTCTGGAGAGATCATGGACTCTGCACATCTTCTACACTGGCCTGCTCTGCGCAGGACATTTCTCGCCCAGCATTCCTGGATAGCTATAGGTACGTTAGATTGATTTATGATATATATATAAAATCTGTTTCAGTTTTTTTTCTCTTTATACTTACTGCAAATGCATTAGAAATAAAAAAATATATATATTATTTTAGCAATATAAACGGGATATTTTTGGTGAAATTCTATCTAGCTTTGATGTAAACATTTATATGACATGAGTAAATTAAGACCCTACACAAACAAATGACATAGACCAAATTTAAGGATTTCATGTTCCTCTGACGTTTCATTTATAGATCGTGACCGCAAATGATGTCACAAAAAGTAATCTTGGAATCACAAGGTAAATGATTATATGTAAACTTAGTATAATATTTTTTCTGGAAAAAAGTTTGAGAAAGCTATTTGCGAGTACTTTTTTAAATGACCCAAATTAAAATTGTTTTATTAGAAGGTTTGAATAGCATTTGCTCTGACCATCTTGCAGTACATCTTAAAGTTGGTTGTCTTGATTAATTCTTTTTCCATTACATTAAATTGTTTACTCAAGAGAACATTTTGAAACCTGCACCAGAAGGTCAATATGCCTCCACCAAAAAGCTGCCACGAGTCTTGAAGCTATTGAAGACCCTCCGTGTAGAAACAGGCCGACGCACGTGAAATCTGTAGAGACTTAATGTCGTCCCGTTTCTGTGGTAGTTAGGGTAAGGGGTAGACAGGTCATCCTCGTCACTTGTCTGAGGTTTAAAGTAGTGAGGTCCGTCAATAATAGCCCTCGTGTGGCTTTGAGAGCAACACTCCCACTCACTCAGCTGATGAATCATTATCATTGCAGAAACAAAGTTTGGTTGCTTAGGTTTCGAGTTGCCTGATTGGTTAACAGCCGCCTCGTGATTTGGGTGCCGAGGTACCCCATCCATGTAACTCGGAACACGAGCTCGTTACCTTGACCACGCAGTATCTCCGGGACCACGAGTGTACTCAAAAGTATATGTTTCCGAGAAATAAACCTGATAAACAGTAACGTTAGATCAAGGCCGACGAAATTCATTGTGGCAAGGAGCTAGTTGTACGTCTCTCGTTATCCGTACCTTTGAACACTATGTAATGGATGGGCTGTGCCATCTATTAGTGTACGAGAGTTAGATAGAAAATTAGCCATTGTCAAAACAACACAATTTATTTATTATTCTCAACAACGACACAAATTCAACAACCTAAATTAAGAAATGCACCAATTGATAAATATGGGAGCGATAACGATGCAGACGAGATAAATAATAAATCAGATCACTTGCACTTAGCCCTTCCAGGCAATACACTTTCTTATATTTGAAGATAATTTCTATATTAATCCAATTCAAACCGACGAATTCAATTTAGCAACTAATTGACCAAATCGTCAATCTTAATATTAATCAAATAATTTACAGAGTGCTCTCGACTAGCTTTACATCATCTTACGTTAATCCTCATGCTATACTGTAGCCTGTAAACCCTCTCTCCCCTACTCGAAAGTTTAATCATTAACTACAAGCCTTGATTTGCATAATCATATCTTCTTCGGTGGAGGAAAATTTTCAGTAGAATTATTTTTAAAGATCCAATATTCGCCAGGAGAACTATTAGTAGGAAGAACGCGAATAGACGCATTACAACTATTCCGGTGGCAATACTATTTTGCATACTTTCATCTACATTTACTATGAATTCTTCCTCAAATTCAGACTTGTTTCACATTTTTAGCACCGAGCTTGACATGTGATACTGAATAATATATGTATAACGTGTGTGTATACTATATATATATAAATATGTTTCAATATCAAAAATATAATTTAAATTTTAACAAATTTAATTAATAGTTAAGAAATTTTAATTTTAGTATTTAGGAAATAATGCCCTTAATTTGACGTTTTCAGAGACAATTTCCAAAATTAAAAATTTCACTGAGATATTTAGTCAGTTTTCTTTCTTATACCAATGCCAAAAAATTCGTTTCAGAGGAATTAAACCACACTTCATAAGTACTGCAACCAGTGCAAAGAGCATAAAATATTACGTCACGCACGGAAAATTACGTCATTTCTGTAAAAACGCGAGAGACGTCGATTATGACATCACCAATAGTGATGTCACAAGTTGCGACGTCAAGAGAATGACGTCAAAGTTTCATTAGCGCCTTTAAGATTAGCATTTTTTGAAAAAGAATAGATCCATCCTATCATTGCTCTTGGTAATAATTTCAAATTCAGCTCAGTGTGTTTAATGAGAAGAACTAGACAAACAATGTATTTACTTCTCTTCTATCGTATAAGGTATTATTTTAAACGATCTACTTTTTATGTTTTGATTTTCAATGCGGGCAGAAGAGAAACTATTTCTTAAAATATATGAAAGGAAGGACTATGAACACCAGCTTATTAGATTTTTTGTTCTGTTGGATTCAGATTCAAAGAGGGATTTTGCAAAACAAAGCGAAACAATAACCTGTAATGCATAACAAGGGTATTTTTTTTAATTTTGAATTTCGTATATCCATTAAACTTTTTTCTTCACTGATATATGACTCTAGGAATGTTTATGATTTTTAGGAAAACTTGGAATGTATTCAAATATCTGGCGAAAGCAGTCTAATGGTTACGTCATGAACTCGGCAGGAGTTTGAGTCCTGATTCCACTGAAGACCCGTCTTGTAGAGGGGCTCGATGCCTGTTAAATCTATCGAGGCTCAATATCCTTCCATTGGAGTGGTAGTTAGGATAGGGTAGGTAGTCACCCCAGATGTCGTCCTCATCATTTGACTATATTTCAAAATTACGCGGTACGTCCCCAGTATTGTAACGTAAATATAACTGCCAGTGACGAAAGGGTGATGTGACCGGAAAGAAAGTTTGTAGGCCAAAATAGACCAAAAACTCTTTCATACACACAAGAATCCACAAATATTGCCTATACTATATTTAGTATACCTCTCCCCTCCCTTAAAACTTTATATTGAAGTTCTCCTGGTAGATATTTCCAAACCTATATACGGACGACGTAGGGAAGTAAAAACATTTGACTTTTCATTTCAATTGCCATTTGTGAAACTGCGATGATGAATTTGAATGGCTGCGTTGTGTGATTTTTGAATCTCAGCGATTATAGAGAGATTGATATGTGTGTTTTGTTTGCTTCCTATATGAAGAAAAAAATCTGTCATGTTAGAGTGTTTCAAAATAATTTACGATTTACTACGAAAGAATCTCTTATTTAATCCTGTGGATATTTTCTGCATTGGAAAGATATTCACCGACATAATGTACAGTGGTGGCCAAAATTGTGGGGATACTTTTTAAAATTGTTATGTTTTAAAGTTTACATTTTGTTCAATCTATTCCCATATAATGTTTTTATATCATTTTAAAGAGAATTTAAAACTAAATTCAGTACAAAAAATAAATTTCAATTACGTACAGTATAAAAAGGTTATGCTGCAATAATTATCGATATATATTAAATACTAGTGACAGCAGTGAGTTATCAGTACTTAGTAGGGTAGCTTTTATTTTGTATTACAGCTTCACATTGTGACGGATCTATCTGCGTCATTTCCTTAATCCTCTAGGGGAATCTTTAGTCTATCAATTTGAGTTTATTCACAACCAACTCTCTGAAGGAGAAACCTTGATTATTTGTCCACTGTATATAGTCTAGGTTTTCAAGCTAGCAGGGAAAAGAAAAATAAGGAGATATGATAGATTACTACTGATCAGGTATTATACCATTTTATTGCGTATTTCAGAGATTTGATAGGCGAAAGAATCAAAGTGGCGGTTGGTCACTAAAATTTAATTATTGCTCAGATAATTGGGATAGTAGATTTGATCCTGAAGTAAGAGGATCGGTATTTAGAGTCTTCTCAAAACTCTCGCATCTCGTTTTTAATCCACATATTGCTTAGATTGAGAACATCTCTCCTCGTTTAAATTGTTTGAATTGTGTTGATAAATTGTGTGATCAATAAATAGTTGGGTTATTGATATGGCTAGTCATCCTTCTCTTCCTCCCACAGCTCTAGACGGGACTTAGAGGAATATATCTCAGTCTTTACAACATCGATGTTTCATTGAGCCGAAAATAGTTTTAAGCTCTGTTGTTGTTGTTTTTAATCCCTCAGGGATCTAGTGGCAGCTAGATCCGATCCATGACACCGTGAACTCTAGCGAAGTCAAGCACCAGTAGAGGACTTTCATAAACATCCGCCAGTGCGAACCCCAAGCAATCCAGGATGTGATAGGAGGATGCCGGCTTCAGATTGCATTTTTTGCACAAGGAAAAGACTTTGCGTCCTGAGTCGAATGTCATGTTTCTTAGATGTCCACTTATGAGTCTTCAGATGGCCGTTTGATCATTTCTGTCACCCCCGAATTCTGACGCTCCCCCGGGATCTTCCTGCTGAACCAAGGATGGGCGGGAGGGGTAAGCCAGTCTTGTATGACTGCTTTTTTCTTTAAAGAGAAAATTTCTTTATATGTTAGTGCGTAGTCCCGGTTGAGAGGCTCAGAACAGTCTCTTTTGTTTTAAGCTCTTCCATCGTTATTACACGATGCCAGGAAACCTCAATTAGTTCCGTTTTATTTCATAGGTACCTCATTAAGACAAGAGTTTTCAAACGGTGCCACAAGTTTTTGATAGGATTGAGGTCAGGACTGTATCCTTGTCAGGACAACAATGATATTTAGTCAAGAAGTGATGACATCCAATAAAAGAGTAGATTGAATACCTAGAAAGAGATGTGTGACGAGAAAGTGGTTAAAATTTCAAGATAGGTGGATGGTTCAGTGACTACATCTGGAGACTGAAATTTCTGCTTTCGATGTCTGGAGACAAATTTAATAAAAAACAAAGCAGGAAAAGGCCAAAAAAGTGCAACACATCTGTTAATGGCAGAAAAATAAAAATGGTATTTTTGTATATAGTATTGGAGATATAGTCAGAGTGTCATCAACGGTAGCCAGAAATTATCTGAATGATGTTTCTGTCAGTTCAAAAACAGTCAGAAGATTAGCAGACTAAGAGGTATAATTCCCCCAAAAAAGCCTTATCTGAATTTACAGCAGAGATAAAAAAAAAAAAGACTACAGTGGTCAAAGGAATGCGTTAATCGGGCAAATGATAAGTGCTCATAAGTTATTTGGAGGGATGAAACTAAGATATCGTTATTCGGTTTTGACTGTCGAAAATACGTAAGTCATAGAATATTAAAAGTGCTTCATCCAGACTGCATCTAGGCAACTGTGAAGTACCCACATAGCTTTATGATTTAGTCATGCATATCACCAGATATGCAGGACCAAATCATATCATTAATGGGAAACTGAATGTCAGAAAATACATTGACACCATAATAGAACCCAAACTTTTACCTTCCATCAGCGATCTGTTTACCAACAATGCTTCATTTATTTTTCAGCAAGATTCTGCTCCTTGTCTCACAGTAAAGTAATCGAAAGACTGGTATCGTTTTAAGATCATTCAGTTGTTGTCCCGGCCAGAAAACAGTCCTGAACTCAATCCTATCGAACATTTGTGGCATCTTCTTAAAATTCTTGTTCGAATGAGGTACCCATGAAATAAAAAGGAACTAATTCAAGATATATAATTGTTTCCTAGCATCATGTAATTAAGAAGGAAGAGCTTAAAACTATTTTTATCTCAATGAAACATCGGTGTGAAGATGCAATAATAAAATAAAGGCTACCTCACTAAGCACTGATAACTCACTGCCATCATTTGTATATCTAATGTATATCGATAGTTATTGCAGCATAACCATTTTTGCGTTGCAAATATTTGAATTTTTTTGTATTGAATTTAGTAATAAATTCTGTTTAAAATGATGCAAAAGACAACGAAACGTTTTCTATAAGCATACAAACTTAAAAAACATAACAATTTTAAAAAGTGTCCACAATTTTGACCGCCATTGTTTATATAACTAAATTATTACATTTTGTTTCTCCCAGAAAAGATACAGACTTATCTGTATTAATCGTTGCAAAATTAAATTTACATTTGTGCATCCTCTAAATTCAAAATAATTCAATCATATATCCGAAGGATTTAGATAAATTTTTTCTTAATCAATGAAACATTATCATCAACACCATTTGACGCTACCCCCCCCCTCCCCGGGTATCTGCACTAACTTAAAAATGTTTAAATGATGGCTTACGTGGAGGGAAAAGAATCCCCGGAAAATAACCAAAAGAGATAATATTATGATGTGTCACCAAATTTTAGTTACCTCTAACAAAAATAGGTATTTTTGGGGGGAAAATCAATAAATTTTTGCATAAATAACATACATTCTGGCGTATAGCACTCACCTATACTTTCTAGCTGCATTTTTTTTAATTTTTGAGCATATTCACTGCATAACGCACGCACCCTTTTCATTTTTTACGAAGAAACCTGAAATGTGCATATGCAATACTCTTATCCTTTGAAGTCATTTTTCCCAAGTATTATACCATGCTTTTGAGCAGCGGTATACTTATAGAACTAAAAACCTAAAGAGCAAGAAAGACGAGTTAGAAAGTATGTGGAAGTTAAAAGGCGAAAACCATTTACAAAAGGAGACCCAATTCGTCATACCAGTCTAAAACTAGTGTGGATAATAAAAACATGGAATAAAATTAATCCTGATAAAAAAGTCATTCAAAAAAAAAAAATTTTTTTTTTAAATTGTCGTATATCTAGATGGAACGGCATATTGTTTATGGATGAGAAAAGTGATGGGGAGAAAAGATGAAATAGAATTCGATGGAGATAATCTTTTTCTTTTATCTAATAATAGAAATTCATAAGGTATCCTTTTAAATGAACAGTATTTAGATACATGAAATAATTTAATTTTTTAATGCACGTCTTCAATCAATCAACATTGTTTTCCCAAAAGCCAGGCCGGAGGGCCTGTGTTCGATGCCCGATGCCATCAAAATACCCTCCGAGTACACACGGAGTAAGGGCTCGTTAAATCAGTGGATCCGAAAGTCTTGTGGGTGGTCGTAACAGAAACCCCGAGTGCAAGGGGCTGGAGAATATTTCCCTCCCCTCCAGTTCCATGCCTAAATTGTGGAGGTGGAGATAGGTGGTGTCGCCATCTATCTTTAAGAAGTCCAACCTGTTTCACAGGCTCTGGCAACCTTCATTCCTTCCCTTCGGGAAGGACACGACAACAACAACACATATTTTTACAATATTTTTAAAGCAATCGTTTTTATATCTGGAATATAACACACACCAGTAAATTTGATATTTTTTGCCCAAAAAGTGCGCATTTGACGACGTGGTTTACGGTAATAATCTATTCTACTCCCTGTTGCAGCCGTCTTTTGTACTTTCCCATCAGTTGCAGTAAACCTTGTAAAATTTTTTTGGTCTCATTCTTTTTGATATTGATGCTGTGATGATTTGGGAAATTTGTTGAGTAGCGTAAGAATTAAGAAATTAAATTATTCCTTTATTACCTCTATAGCTATTAATTATAATATTTACATTTGGATGCAAGTGATTCAAACTATAGAGTATTTCAAAACTGCAGAATATTGTATTGGTGATGGAGGAGTCAAAACACGATGTTTCTTTCGAATGTTTCCTGCGTTCAGATCTCTCCACCTCTTGGGTTGGGGTGGTCCCTTCTTTCATCTCGAATTTCATCTGAGATTTTTCTTGCAGGTGGAATCAAGCTGTTGTTCTTCTCACAGCCATCGGTTGTGACGTGATGTCAAATGAAAGGACCCTGCAATATTTTAGGTGCTTACGTGGGGACAGGAGCGGCGTAATGTTATCTGCATAGGAAAGCCGATCTTGCAGCTGCGAGGCGGGAAAGCGTACAATACCAAAAAATTAATTATATAAAAATTATGTAAAAATGTTGCTTATATAGGCTGAACACGAGCAGAAAGGAAATGAAAGGAAAGCATCACGCATCCATATGTGGTGACTGAAATCCATTCAGCTCTGTAAACAAGATAAAGTTGAAATGAAATGTTAAAATAGGAATTTTTTCATCAAAAAAAAAAAAAAAACGTCAAATGTGTTTATTTGACAATAAGTGAAGATGATATCAAAAAAACTTCATATTCGTAATCCTGTAAAGTTGTTTTTGTGTTTTATTTAAGTTTAGAATTTACTTCATCTCATTTGTAACATAATTTAACATTTTGAAATCGATTCGAAAGCCGTAGAAATTTAAGAAGAAAAAAAGCATGGATATTTTTTTAATATAAGGACGTTATGGATAGCGTCTTTATTTACCTCATTAGCCTGCACACATATAAAACATTAAAAATATCCCACAACTCCTTTTCTAGACTACTGCCCTCCAAAATTTTTGATTGATTATTCCTAAAATCTAAATAAGTTGTATCCTATAAAATATTATGATCGCATGTGTTCCAGTTTCGAATTATTTAATATACATCTACATTATTTATAATCACTCTGTACATTATTTAAAGTTCTCCTCTTTCAAAATGCTGTAAAAAAAGAACTACTGCTCACACACACACACACACACACACAGAATGACTGTAAATTTGAACTGAGTATCCTCGAAGAAGGGGGATATGGTATAAGGGGAAAAATCATTGTCACTCTCAGTGTTACTTTTTAAGTGGTTTTTGTCCCAAGAATAATTAAAAACCAATTTTTCCCATCCAATGGGGTACGACCTTGCCGTGGTGGATGGGCTTTTCACTAAGAGTGCAACAACTGTCAGTCAGCAACAAAAATACTCTCTAACAGTTGCAAAAACCGAATCAATCATGCACATTGAGCAGTTCGGTTGGATAAATGTACAATTCATGCTAGAGCCGTCGTAATTCAATTCAAAACGCTACTTGTAGAATCTACTTTCATTATGCAGCTTACAGCGCTATCCATTTATGCACTTTGGCACTTTTTAATGCCATACCTCCCCCCCCCCTTTGAAGTATATTCTGTTCAAATATGATGTCATTCTTCACCACTGGTTAGTTTTTACATTACTTTGAAAGTGGATCTTTAATTTATAGTTACCTTGCACATACATTTAAAATAAATTTCCATTTTAAAATTAGAATTTAATTTGAATAATATACATTCATGGACAAAAAAAATTAGCGCACCAAGAAGGAGTCGTCAAAATGAAACGAAATTTTACATACGTAATGACTACTTTGATATAAGTAAATTATTAGAAAATCAAAGAAAAAGGATCATTTATTTCAGAGAAAAAGGCAAAAGAACATAGCATTTAATACCCTGTTGAACCCTCTCTAGCGCGAATGCATGATGCGATATGATCGGGCATTGAGGCATACAAGTTCTGTATGATGTCTTGAGACATTTCGTTCCATATTTGCTGTAACCTTGAATCTAGCTCGTTCAAATTTGTGGGAGGCCCAACTCACCGTCCAAAATTATCCCAGATATGCTCGATTGGAGACAAATCTGGGAATCGGGCAGGCCAAGGAAAGGTAATAAAAGTGTGGAGACAGTCTTGTGACACCCTTGCCATGTGAAGCCGAGCATTGTCTTGTTCAAAATGGCTCCTGTGAGCCGTTGCATGAGTGGCAACACATGTGGTTACAGTATGCCATGAACTTACCACTGGGCTGTGATGGCACGTATAAATACTAGGGGTGACCGTGTGTTATAGGCAATGGCACCCCATACCATCACACCAGCTGTGGGAGCCGTGTGTCGCTGTAAAGCAAAGGCAGGATTGAGGCGTTCACCTCGTGGTCTCCATACGCGAACACGATTGACATCACTGTTGAGATTGAATCTAGATTCGTCGCTAAAGACGACCTGGTTCCATTCCGCAGCAGTCCAGTTTCCTCGTACGCAGCACCAATCCAAACGGAGGCATCGATGGGTGGGCGTCAAGGACAGCACATGTAATGGGCACCGCAATCCCAAATGTCCTTCAGCCAGGCGCCTTCGTATGGTTCGAGAAGACACAGGGACCCCTAGTGGAGGCTCTACCTGTGTCTGGATGACGGTCGATGAAGCAGTTGGCTGTACGCGTGCATGTCTTACGATATGGCGGTCTTCTCGATGACTGGTCTGTTGAGGGCGTCCTGTGGGCCTGGTCTTCATGTAAAGGACATCTCTCGGATCCACTGGACCCAGCACCTCCTCACAACACAATCAGATTGGACTAATTGACGAGCTACTAGCCTAGCTGATCCCCCCCCTCCCCAGCTTTTATTATGCCGATGATATTCTCCCCCTTTAAATCTGCGACAGCTTCTCATATTGTCTTCGAAAACGGCGTAATGGGAAGTCTACCTCGGCTGTTTCTTTGTAAACGATTCAGCACACTCAAACAAACTTTGGTTACATGTTTTGTACTCCACGGAGAACGACGTTAAACGCCCTCTACAGGTTATACGCAATGCGCAATCACGTTGCATTTCTAATCATTTGCATAACTCTCCGACATGTGCCTTCATGCCAAATTTCGTTATAATCCTGCAATTATTTCTTGGTGCGCTATTTTTTTTTCTGTCCATGAGTGTATATTAGCTCCTTCTTTAAGATTCAGAGATATCTTCCGAAATCTTTGATTCCTGCCATCATACGCATACACTTGGAAGGCATCGTGATTTTAAACTCCTCAAACCCTAGCGAACGGAAACGATTGAGAAAAACTCACATGCGCGTGTTACACTAACAAATACTCGCAAGTGATCGTAATATTAATTCTGACGTAATATTAATTCGTGTATCTGTGTGGCAGACACCTTTAAGGACCTTCGTTCTGAACGACACTTAATCATTCTGGAATTACTCGAAAGTTCAAATAATAAATAAAAAATTTCAAACTTGTAAGGCTATGTTACAGTAATAAATTAAATGGAGTTATTTCAATAAAAAATTAGTTGTAAGATCGCACATGTAAAGCTTGAATCACGGTAGAAAAAATTCTCAGAAAATATTTTAAATAAATAAAATAAATTATATAAATATTTCGCTAGAATTACTCGTTCCATTCCGTTAAAAAAAAGTAAATTAGGGGTCCAAACTAAGTGAACTAGAATTTCTTAACGAAAGCGAAGCTCTTTTCCTGCTACTTAATATTGCATTTCGTTTTAAAAAAAAAGGCATAATAGCTTTGAGTAGTGAAACGAGGAAGAAGGGTGTGGTTTTGTTGGTTAATTTCTCGTGCCTTAATCCCTAAATTAATTTTGTGCACTCTTCAATTTAAAAGCCCCCCGGCACATCGGCCGCTCTCCACAAATGAGACCCATTTGGAAATAATCGTAACGACTTCTGTTAGCGACGAGGTAGAAAGTCATTTGCGAATCGTAACGGTGAAAGCATTCCACTATTTATGACTCCAAAAATGATTCCAGACATTTTACCGGTGTTGAAACATCGTTGAATTTATTCAGTAAAAGCTGCACTAATGCGCATGCGTCTAAAGAAGGGAGAATTAAATTTTTCATTGTGAATGCATATGAAAGTTTTGCGGCTTGAGGTATCCGACTATGTTTAAAACCATGATTTCGAAAATGCATATAAATTAATAGATTTTTTTTTTATATTTAGTGTCACCTGATTTATAATAAGCATATAAAATAGTATTAAGAATATTACTACAATAAAAATTATACTTAAATGCAGTTTCTTCTCTAAAAATGAAGAACGGCATTTTTCCAAACATTCTCCTTTTATGAAAACTGCTTTTCTATAGATAAGCTTTTTGCTTCTACAGAGATAAAACTTCTTTACAGAACCAGGAATTCCGACATTATTTTCAGAGTTACGACCGATGATAGAATTTTTTTATTCTGATGTATTAAAATAGGAATAAAAAAAATCCATTTCTAAATAATATATTTCAAAAAACCTAGTTCAAGTTCTGTGTAAAAGTGTTGTTGCTGCTGTTACTAATGCCACCTGTCTGACGGTGTCAAATCGAGGCCCATGAAATTATTCGTGTCTGAGGACTAGATGTACGCCTGTCATTATCCGTAGCTTTGAGCACCATTCAGGTGTCAGTACGATTTAGCTCAGTT
Source organism: Trichonephila clavata (assembly GCA_019973975.1). Classification (NCBI taxonomy): domain Eukaryota; kingdom Metazoa; phylum Arthropoda; class Arachnida; order Araneae; family Nephilidae; genus Trichonephila; species Trichonephila clavata. Next base: position 90,645 of record BMAO01039475.1, read on the forward strand.
CCAGCCCAATTTTCAAGGAGAACACCCTAGGGGTCTGGGGCTTCCCATCCCCTTTCACCAAGCTCATGAGAACTTGTGGCTTGACGGCCATTTAGAGTACCCGCCAGCCGCAATGAGAGTATTTGTAAATGCCTATACATTTACAAATACTCATGCCATCTGGGATTTGAACTCAGGCACAGCAGTCAACGTCACTGACCAGCTGGGCGGATGTGGAAGTCTGATGTATGGGCGAAATATACGTCATCATAAATTAAGGAGAAATCACAAGAAGGACGATAGTTCAAAAAGTTATGCGTAAAATATTTCTTTAAAAAAAATGTAACTTATACAAATTATACAACACATACGTAGGTATAAAATTGCATAAAAAACTCTGCAGACAATAATGGTGTCACAGAAATTAGCATACGCAAACAATGAACAAATCGGATTTGTCAGTTTGGTATAGGAAAAGTACCTATAATATGGGGTATGATCCTCCAGACATGCAGCAGCAGCGATGCATGAGGCTCTCAATTATTTGGTCAATGGGTTATGTAGGAAGTGCGGGCCATTGTTCTTCGAAGGCAATCAAAAGCCTGGCTAGGAGAGGAAAAGCTGCTACACGTCGTCCAAGGGTGTTCCTTTACGCTAAATAGGGTTAAGGTCCGGTGATCAAGCTGGCCACTGCATGCGTTGAACCGTTTCCTGCTCAAAATAAACATCCATAATGCAAGCCCTGTGTGGTCTCGTGTTATCATCCTGTAGCATGAAAGCAACACCTATTGCTGCGGCTTAGAAGCGCACACAAGCATCCAGAACGTCATCTCTATAGGTTTGAGCATTAACATTTCTTCGGGAAAAGACATGGAGGTCTGTGCGTCCACCCAAAGAGATATCACTCCAAACACAGACGCTGCCTGGTCCGTATTCATCTCTTTTATGGACATGTCGGGGATGAAAACGAGTTCCAGGCTCTCTGCAAATCAAAATGTGCCTACTATCGTTTTCAAGACTAAACCTGGACTCATCCGTAAAGAGAACCGCCCTCTATTGATCACGCGTCCAATTGGACATGTCGACGTTCCCACTGCAAACGTTCCCGCAAATAGCATGAAGTGAGTGGGTGTAAATGGCATATCGCCTCGCATAAAGACCACGTCCTTGAAGCCTTCGACATATAGTTGACCATGATACTAAACTTCCAGTAGCGAGGGAGTATCTGAGTTCCGCCGGGGTTGCGGTTTTATTCCTTCGTGCGCATGATGACAAATATCGGTCATCTACACTCTTGGTAGCGCGTGACCGTCCTTGGCTGAACCTCCTGGGCCCCGAATCCTTGGTTAAAAGTTGTTGCCAAAGTCTATGAATCACAGACTGACTCACATTCAGCCATCTAGCTAACACCTACTTCTAGATCCTGCCTCTAGTCTCCCAACAACTAGCTCGCCATCGTAGTTCTCCGGTGAAATGTTGCATGGAGGTCATTCTCTGAACCAGATTTCTAATCTCAAACACGTAGCGATTGCCGCATTTCTCTGAAACATCCATTTTTATGCTCCTCGCAAATGAAGTATTTCGACTGAATCACCACTATTTTGCATAATGTTATATACTTGCCAACTTTTTTTTTATTCTTTTACTTACCAACATATTCCAGTTTCATTGAGACTGGCTTATTTTTGGCGAGTTATCGCTATTTTTGCGATTTTTCCTCAGTTTATGATACCCAGTGTGTTCTTATTGTTGAAGCATTTTCCTTCAAATGAGGTTTTGAAAATATTCTGTTCTTTCTTCACTTTTTGCCAAAAAAACCATTTAAATAATTTTTTTCTTATAATAATATTCATAAAACAGTTATATGTATATTGTAATTCAGATGATCGAAAAAAGTATATTTATTTATACGCTTTTTCAAAATACCGTTCCGAGAAATAACTTAAAACATACAAAAAAATGAATTTTAAGATTTCCATCAGTATTTGTGCGTGGATTTTTACCCTTAATAATATGTTGCGATTCAGGGCCGCGGTAGCCGAGTTCAATTGTTGGGGCATCTGTGATGGGCCGTTATAGGTGGTAGCACAAAGTTTTCACATTGGTTTTGAGTGGAGGTTTAGAGAGTGGGGTCACCTACGTCACTAGACCATGGTTCAAAATTTCGAGGGTCATCTCCAATTATCCTCGCGTTACTTTTGATTGCACAACGTTAACAAAAAAATCAAATCAAGAAACAGTATTCCATTCGCGCGGGTTACTAAAACATATTGGTAAATAAATGATTTCATAAATAAAAATAGTTTTAAAAACTAATTTAAAAAAGATAAGTTTTTAAAAAATGACTTCCGAAAAAAATCAAATAAAAAATTTTAAAATAAACACTGATTTTTATTGTTAAGTTTATTGTTATTAAGTTTATTCTGACAAAACCTCTTATGTCTTAGAAATTATTTTATGTTCATAATTTGTGGCGCATATCTTTTCAATATATATAATTTTGTTTTTAATATCGAGTTAACATAATATTCCCTGCTGCATAGTTTTATTATTTTTAAATAAACATTTATTGTCCGAAACTGAAAATATTTATAAATCAATTTCATTTCGACTCACTTGCTTCAACAACTTTTTAATCCTTTAAAAAAAAGAAAGAAATGAAAGGGTTGCACTCTCTCTCTCTCTAAAAGGCAAGACAGAAGAGCCAATTTGAAGGTTAAACTATCAAAGAGTCTTAGACTATTGATATGCACAGCCTACGCTGGAGAAGCCACAGCAATCTTGATATTCTTTATTATATTTGAGGACAATTTTATCCAAAGTAGTACTTTACATTTCTTCAAAAACTACCGAAGATCTTCTGTGGTTCAATGCAAAAAAAAATCATTGCGAAATTTTCATAATGTTGCGAATTTATATTTCAAGCTTCATGAAAGAAGTTCTGTACCAATAATACCGTGTGTTCTTCTAGAATTTTATGTTTATATTATACTAATTAAAATTAATTTTAGTAGCTGCTTCACACAAAAGTCATTTCAAAACTTTTTACTAACCTTGTCATAAAATATGACAACACCTAAGCTTGCCTATTCATGAGAAAGATTGGGTGGTGAGAAGTTATGCATCTAGCAACTGGCTCAGTTGACACGTCCATCATTTAGTACTCGTGACGTCATTCCTCCACCCAATGAAAGCAATCTTTTGTGGATGGCAGATTAATCGTTTCTTGCTTGTCACACAATCTCAATGCCCCAAAACTGAAATGTGTGCAAGCAGCAATGTAATTTATTATCTTGTCAAATAAACAGCTACGCGGCTTCGTATTTCTTTTGTCTACAAAACTAAATTTATCAGACAGAATTAGGATTTTCATTATTTGTTATAGAAAAGCGTCCTGGTTCAAAGTTTAAAATTTCGGAAAAGAAAATAATTTGAAATCTCACCCGGGTGGCTATTGGCACTCAACATAATCTGTTGATCAGAAATTGAAATGCCATGCTTGCAGTAAATTTTAACGGTATATTTAGACAGCTACAATAAATTATTTTCATCTCAAGTTTCTTTGGACATTTTTCATAACAGAGATAATAACTTAAAACATAAATTGATTTCATTTTTGGTTTTCAATTTTTTACATTAGAAAATTATATATTGTCATAAGTATAACACAATAATTTTAAAATTGTCGTAAATTTTGACGGAAAAAACGTTACTTATTTTTAAACATTCAACAATACATTTTTGAACGTTTACTTATATTCCTTTTCTTGTCTATTTACATTCTTCCCTGTGATAAGATCGAGGGCCTTGCCCAAACTTCTTGGAGTTACAAGGGGAATTTTTAATCTATTGGCCAATCTTTTTTTAAAAGAAAAATAATAAATTTTTAACAATATAAAACATGTTTCTCTTTAGACTATGTCGTAGTCTCTCACTCCCCCTATGATTATTAACTCCCCTTTGCATATTATCTAAATTTGGGTATGTTGGATTCATGATTAACGACTACTTAATTAATAAATCAATATTATTTATTAATCCTTCTTAATAGAGAAACACACAAATATTAATCAAACTATAAGAACAACAAATTACAGTGGAGTGCGAGAAGAACCCGATTATAAACGACGGAATACTAACTGAAACCACGGAGAGTAACGTATACAATCAAACTACGCATTTATATCTAATTTATGAAAATAACTGACCTGATACCTTTTTAAGGCGGGTTTCTCTAATACTGGATTGTTCTAAGGAGCGGCTTCAATCTTTGATATCTTCAGTTCCGTCCCGAACCGAATTAATGAACCTTTTTCAATAGTCTTCCTCCGGCGAATATACTTCCACTAGTTAAGCTAATCTCTCAGAATCACCTTCTTAATCAACCTCGTAGTCATCCTCCCTCTCTTCATTTCATTTCTCCCTTTTATATCTTTTTCGAACTCGCTAAACCCGAAACTATCTTGTTTGCATAAGTCACACCCTTGGCTCTCGGCGGAGATTGGTTAAAATAAATAAAGTCTTTAAAGATTTGAGAGAAGGTTAGTGAAACGCGTAAGCACCCGTCACAACCCCCCTCCGAGAAAAAAAAAGCGTGACTTATTGAAGGTCTAAACGACCTGCAAGAACTCGCTTAATTTACCTAACATCTAAAAAACACTGAACCTGCGCAAAATTTTAACTACTCTAGAATGCTTAAAAATACTGAACTTGTAGAAAGTTAACTCACGAACTTTTGAATGCCTGAAAATATTGAACTTGCAGAAAATTTTAACTCTCTAAGTTAGAAACTTTAATTAAACTAGCACACAGAAATGACTACTCAAAGGGGTACTCCACTCTAATTTATTGACCTTTTACAAACATACAATCCCTACAGTGCATCCCATTCGGGCGAAGATCAGGGGAAAACTTACCAGGAAAAAACCCTGATCATGCACTTTACTTAAGTGCTAATAAATATAAAATTTTACATTAATATCTTCTCACGACATCAAAGTTTTCATCGCATCACTATGTTCAGGGACTGCAGCCCTGAAAGGAAACCTTGTCAATTTTTTCTAAAACATGACATTAAATGCACAGAACTTTTATACAACTTCCTTATTGACATAAAATATGGCATACATTATCTATATATATAAAGGAGAAAAGCGACTCACTGACTGACTGACTGACTGACTGACTAATCACGAAATCTCTGGAACTATTCAACCTACAGACTTGAAATTTGGTAGACATGTTCCTTTGATAGAGTAGACATCAGCTAAGAAAGTATTTTCCGAAATTCGAAACGCAAGGGGCGTTACGGGGGGTTAAGGGCTTTAATAATAATTGTTTCCATGTTTAAACTACTTGATGTACAATCTTAAAATTGGGTAAGCGGATTCCTTTCAGAGAGTAGAGATCCGCTACAAGATGAGTTTGCTGAAAATCGACCCCCAAGTGGCGTTGCAGGGGCTTAGGGGGCGTTATAGATAATTATTTCCATTTTTAAACTATTTGATGCACTGTCTTTAAATTTGATATATAGATTCCTTTTGTAGAATAATGATCAGTTACAAAACGGGTTTTGTGAAAACAGACTTCTAAGTGGCGTTGCGGGGGATTAAGGGGCGTAATAGATAAATATATCCGTTTTTAAACTACTTCACCTACCTGCTTGATAATTGGTAGGTAAGTTTCTTTCCTGGAGTAAATATCCGCTACAAAATGGGTTTTGGGAAAATTGACCCCCAAGGGGTGTTGCGGGGGCGGGGGGTTTAAGGGGCGTTATAAATTCCTATTTTTAAGTTATTAGACGTACAGTCTTGAAACTTAGTAAGCAGATTCCTCTCATAGGGTAGAGATACGCTAAAAATGGGTTTCGTGAAAATTGCCCCCAAGTGGCGTTAAGGGGACTTAAGGGGCGTTATAGATAATTATTTCCATTTTTAAACTATTAGACGCACAGTCTTTATATTTGATAAAGAGATTTCTTTCATAGAATAGAGATCAGCTATAAGAAGGTTTTGTGGAAACAGACCTCTAAGTGGCGTTGCAGGGGAATAAGTGGCGTAAGAGATAAATATTTTCGCTTTTAAACTATTTGACCTACCTGCTTGAAAATTGGTAGGAATGTTTCTTTCATGGAGTAAATATCCGCTACAAAACGGGTTTGGAGAAAATTGACCCCCAAGGGGTGTTGCGTGGTGTTAAGGGCAGATATAAATAACTAATTCATTTTTTAAACTATTAGACTCACAGTCTTGAAATTTGGTTAGCAGATTCCTCTCATAGGATAGAAATACACTGCAAAATGTGTTTTGTGAAAATCGACCCCTAGGTGGTGTTGCGGGGGTTCAAGGTGCGTTATTGATAATTTTTTTGCTTTTTTAATTAATTGGACGCACAGTCTTCAAATTTTGCTAAGCAGATCCCTTTCATAGAGTGCAATTCCCCTACAAAATGGGTTTTGTGAAAACAGACCCAGAAGTGGCGTTGGGGGTGCTCAAGTGGCGTTATAGACAATTATCCCCATTTTTTAACTGTTCGACGTACAGTCTTGATATTTGATAAGCATATTCCTTTCGTAAAGTAGAGAACCGCTATAAAATGGGCTTCGCGAATATCAACTACTAAATTTAATTTCGGGAGATTAAGAGGCGTAATCGATAAATATTTCCATTTTTAAACTACTTGATCATCCTGCTTGAAAATTGGTAGGCATGTTCCTTTCATGGAATAGAGTTCCTCTAACAAAGAGTAAAATGAAAATTGACCCAAAGATGTTTGCGAGGGGTCAAGAGGAGTTACAGAAAAAAATTCCTGTTTTTAATTGTTAGACCCATATACTTGAAATTTGTTAAGCATGTTTCTTTTGTTGAATAGGGATCCACTAAGAATAAATTTTAAGCAAATCAAGTTCTGGGGGGTTGCAGGGGGTTACTGGGACGTATTGACAAAAAAAATTACTTTTTCGAGCTACAGGACTATAATAATGAAATTTGGTTTGCATTTTTCTTTTGTTGAATTGAAATCCGCTAAGAGCGGTAATTTTGGAAAACGGCTCTCAACGGGATTACGGGGATATTTATAGTAAAACTTTTGCTTTTTTCTGTTAGATTTAGACTTGAAATTTGGCTTGCATGTTCAATTTACGGAGTAGAGATCCACCGAAAATTGGTTTTGCGGGAATCCACTTGGTTTTTGAGTTACGAAAGAGCAAACATCATTCTATGCTTCAATTTTAGAGATTTTTAGAAAATACAAATTAGATGAGTTCTGCCCTTTTTTTTATCAACAGGTGACAGTTACATGTATAAGTATATTTTTCAATTCAATCGAATTCTTAATGCTAGGACATAGATATCAATAATTTATACATATAAATAAGCAGTAAAAATTTATAAAACATCATGAAATACCCAGCGAAGCGGGCGGGTAACAGCTAGTATTATATATATATAGTTTCATAACAAAATAACCTTCATCTGGTTTCATTTTCAAAAAATTCCCAATCAATCGCGCTGCGCTGTTAATGTTTTTTTGTTAGTATTCCTAATTACGCCGTGCCCAGAAACCAGACAGTACTTATACATCTTAATAATTACACACAAAAATATATACATTTTTTACATAGAATATATTACAACAAACAATACAAGTAATCTCACATATAAAGCCTCGTCTTTAATGTGTAGCAAAACAATTGCAATTCAACAAGCGTTTTTCCACAATTTGGAAAAAAATTAAATACAAAAGCTTTTTCAACCGATATGAAAATACACAAAACGCAGTAACTTTTGTACTGAAATTTTACAAAAAAAAAAAAAAAATAGACTAGCTCACATGGAAAATACTCCGAACTGTCTGTCAGAGGAAAAATAAACAAATTAGAATTATACAACCTGGCTAGTCTTTAGATCCAATCTGCATAGGTTTTGTCTCCAACCATGGCCTCTGTGCTGGATGACCTTGTCCTAGGGTTGTCCTCTCTGCGCTCCCACCTTCTGGGTCTCCTCTTCCATTGAGTCCGTTGAAGTTGATATGCTCCTGCTGAGGCGTTGTTTTCCTTTGTGAGAACTGGAACTTGTGGCTGTTGTCCACTCGACGTCGGCTCCGAAGATTGTATGGACAGCTCCTTTCCTGATGAGGTCTGTTGTACTTGAATCTGTGGGATGGTCCTGGAACTGATCTTTCAGAACTATTTTCTTCCACCTTTCTATACCGCTTTCTGGAGGGACGAGACGGCATTGACGAGGAAAACTTTCTCTTGCCTCGGGATACCTGGGCCTCTGGTCTCTTCTTCTTTTGTATATTATCTCTCCAAGAGTCTGGTCTTCCTCTTTTCTCTCTTTCAGTCCAATACGGTTTTTTTTCCTGAAATTATACACCTCACCCCCCGAAGAAACAGCAGACTCCGTTCGTCCACGTTTTTTTCTCACCTCCACTCCATCACGTCTATTCGCAACTATATCTCTACTACCATTTAGATTTCCTTATTTCGATCATCTACGACTACCCCCATCACTCTCCGATTGCACCAATCTCGACTGTCCATCATCCGACCTGACTGATGCCACTGCACCATGATCACTACTATTGTCACTTTGCGACTCGGCAACACTGTCTTCTCTTTGATGATAAATTCTCACCTGGTCCACATTTACCGTTATTCTTTTACCAAATTTTAATATTACTAAATTATTATTATTTTTTACACTCAGAAGTTTATATGGGCCCTCAAACTTTGGCATAAATTTACCCACTATTTTCTTACTTGTCGAACTTAACGGGTAAGTTTGAACTAATACTAGATCATCAACTTTCACATTACTTTCACGCCTCTTTTTATTATAATATTTCGCCCACTTCTCGTGCTGGCGCTTTGTATGAATTTTAGCCTCCTCAAACAACCTTTCTATGTTCCCACAAACTAAATCTGATCCATCAGTTACCATAACTAAATTTTGAAAAGGGGTGATTAAATTTCGACCTAAAAATAATTCCGCCGGTGTTTTACCGGTTGTCTCACATGTACTGCTGTCCTAATAACGTATCCGAACTCTTGCAGAAATTGATCCCAGTTAGTGTGATTATCCGCTACACAACTCGAAATCATTTTTAAAAGAGTGCGATTAACTCTTTCTGTTTGATTAGCTTGTGTACGATATACCACAGTTTTAACGTGTTTTATGTTCAACCTGCGACATACTTGCTCAAAAACTTCGGATATCATTTGGGGGCCGTTGTCGGTAACTAACTTAACAGGAGCTCCATAACGCGAAATATAATTCTCAAAAAATGCATTGGCAATTGCTTTAGCCGAAGCTTTCCATAAGGGAACTATTTCAACCCATTTAGAAAAATTATCTGTAATTACTAAAATAAATTTATAGCGTTCTGGACTAGTTGCAGGGTATGGGCCTAACAAATCTAAAGATACGATTTCATTCGGAAAATTCGTTACTATCGGAATTAATTGACCAGCTGGTAATCCGTTTTTATAATTGACTTTTAGGCATTGGTCGCAGGTTGCTACATATTTATAAATGTATTTCCTCATGTACGGGAAATAACACGCGTCTTTTAATTTTGAGTAGGTATTCTTTTTGCCTAAATGGCCTGCCATCGGCGAGTCATGGAATTCTCGCATAACATCTTTACGTAATGTTTTAGGTATAAATACCCTTAATTCACCTAGTGTGGTTGTATATTTTGCATAATATAGCAATCCGTCTATCAATTTAAAGTCTCGGGACCAATTTCTACAGATTGATTCATTAATGGAACTATCGTCCGGATTTTCCAAAAACTTCACGATGTGACCTAGCTCCGGATCATTTCTCTGTTCCTCTCTCAACTGTTTTCTAGACGATAATACTAACGATCTAATCGCCGCACAAGACACCTTTGGTTCTTCATTACTTTCTAACGGGTTCCTAGACAACATATCAGCCACTAAATTTTGCGTACCTGGGCGATGTTCCCATTTTACATTAAAATTCGCCAACTTTTGTTTTTGCCCTGTATTTAACTTAGTCTTTAATAAATCTATCCGTACCGGTTCGTCCGAAATTGCCAATTTCTCAATTTGCGAATCCGGAATGATTAACGATTTTTTAACAAAATCAAAACTGATCCTTCATGTGACATAAAATCAATACCTATGATGCATGGATCTTGCATCGCAGCAATCACATAAAATTTCCACAACTTCGAAAATTCTCTTATTTTAATTCTTAACTCAACTGTGCCTAAATTTCTGCATTGTGACCCTTGAGCTGTAACTACTTCAGCTAACGATTTCTTAATAGGACAGAAAGAAAAATATGATCGGTATGTTTTTTCTGAAATAAATGATTTTTCCGCACCTGTATCCCAGAGCGCTTTTAGAAAAGTATCATGCAAAAGAATCGGCACATATGGAAGATCAACTGGTGATAATCGCAATGAATTAAGTTTAATTCTATTAGGAGGATTTGACTTAACACGATCTCTTTGAAAGTTTAAATTCGCATTTCTCTGCCTTCCACTGTTGCAATCAACACGCCTCCAATTCTGCTTTGCTGAATCATCATTAGGACCCTTCCTAACCACCATCCTACGGTTCTGGTACCGGTCTGTTCGCTGATTTGGCTGATTGTAGCGATTTCCTCCTTCGAATCCTTGATTTTGATAATTACGACGAGAAAAATTATTCGCACCCCTGCCTAGTCCTCTTTGATCATTTTGACTATTTCCGACCCCAGTATCTCTCCAATTTCCATTATTCCTTCTTTCCTCAGGATTCCTACTCATATCCCAACTTCGTCTAGCAAAATTATTACTCGAACCCTGGTTTTCCCTGCAGCTATGACGTTCCTCATACCGGTCTACCTACTCTACCAACTGAGCTTTCGTTGTGGGGTTTCGAACTTCTAAATAATCCATTATTTGGGGTTCTAGTCGCATTACTATGTGATCGACCAATTTTATTTCATCATAATTCAAATCTAAAGCCTTATGAATTTTTAATAGTTGAAAAATAAAGTCTGACGGGGCTTGACCTCTCCGTTGTTTCGATGAAAAAAACTGAGCCTCTAACTCTGATTTATTCCGTATTACAGGAAAACTATCTGACAATTTCTTTTTAAGCGTTGCAAATGCAGTCGCTTCTTCATTTACACACTCGAACCCTATAACATCAAACCAGTCTAACGCTCTCGAATTAAATGACCTTTTAAATACGCACATGATAGATTCGCCGGTATTTCATAGTAGGCTATATTGTCATCTATATTAGATATAAACTCAGACACATTTTCTTTACCCGAAAAAAATAATTCCGGCAAAATTCTAAATCCTGCACTTGCTCTTAATTCCGGTATTTCGTTTGGGCGCCAGTGTCGTAGTCTCCACTACCCCATGATTATTAACTCCCCTTTGCATATTATCTAAATTTGGGTATGTTGGATTCATGATTAACGACTACTTAATTAATAAATCAAATTATTTATTGACCTTTCTTAATAGAGAAATACACAAATATTAATCAAACTTTAAGAACAACAAATTACAGTGGGTGCGAGAAGAACCCGATTATGAACGACGGAATACTACTGAAACCACGGAGAATAACGTATACAATCAAACTACGCATTTATATCTAATTTATGAAAATAACTGACCTGATACCTTTTTAAGGCGGTTTCTCTAATACTGGATTGTTCTAAGGAGCGCGCTTCAATCTTTGATATCTTCAGTTCCGTCCCGAAACCGATATAATGAACCTTTTTCAAATAGTCTTCCTCCGGCGAATATACTTCCACTAGTTAAACTAATCTCTCAGAATCACCTTTCTTAATCAACCTCGTATCATCCTCCCTCTCTTCATTTCATTTCTCCCTTTTATATCTTTTTTAGAACTCGCTAAACCCGAAACTATCTTGTTTGCATAAGTCACACCCTTGGCTCTC